>JBBMOE010000039.1:3224452-3405091 GCA_037975065.1 Chaetodon trifasciatus
AAGAAAGAGTTCTGTGGAGCCGGCAGTGTGGAAATACAGCCATCAAATAACTGCTTCATGTAGGCTAGATGTCGAAAACCCTTTTCAGCCACATTTTAACAGACACCTCGACCTGCAGCTGAACCAGGATCCTCACAGATTTTGTTTTATATTTATTTTATAGAGATTTTATTCTGTCCAGAGGCATAATCTCTGGTTTCCTGCCTCCAAAAAAAATGATTATCACCTGTAAAAATGCCAGCATTTTAAATGTTTATTCAATTGTGTATTTAATTTGATTAAAGGGCAACGAGTGTTGGATTGCAAATATATTAATCAATAATTTTATGACACAGAGCTCTTCACAAACAGCCGGTGGAGGCTGGTCAAACGTCAGTAATGTCACTGCACGTAAACACAACACATAAATCAGCTGGCGGATTAGTTTATACATGATACAGCCTCTGATAAACACAGTAATGGCCGTGTTTCCATCAAGGTTGTTTTTATGAGCATTCTGAAATATGACATTTGAAAAGCTTGGTAGAAACGGCACAATAAGTTAAAAGGTTTTTACGCTCGCTTGAGGTTTTTGCCTTTTTGGAGAAAGTGTTAATTCGCTAAATGGGGGATGGAAAAAGTTCTGCCACGGCAAACGTAACTCACATGACTGATCAGAAGAAGAAGAAGAAGAAGGAGAAGAAGAAGAAGAAGAAGAAGAAGAAGAAGAAGCTGTTTGCCCTGTTGCCATGTATTAATCTCCTTTATCCAATCATGTGCTGACAAAGTGGTGAACCTCGCTCCATCCTCGCTCCTGAACGACTGAGCCTTTCCACGATGTCCCTTTCAGACCCCGACTTGTATTGAAAGCCTTCCAAAAGCTCCACAGCTCTGAATTGAACTGCTGCATTTTGTTCATTTAGCATGTTGGTATGACACTGCCATTGAAGCAGCTTTATCTGACACACTGGAGTTATTTACAACAGCTGCGTGCAATACTGCTGTGCTAATAAGAGGTTTGCAGGCTTTACACAATGATTTCACTCCAAAGAAAAAAAGTCCAGGTGCTTCTTTGATGAAACAGATGAAACAGCTTAGCTAGCTAACAAGGTACATATAAATAAGAGTGCTGTGGAGCTATTTTAAGGCACCGGAACAAACCTCAATATCTGTTCAGATGGCAAATTTCCCAAAATGCCAGTACCCACAAACTCTGATAAAATGTTATCCTGCCCGAGAAACCGAGATAAAGCTGCTGCAGCGCTAACATGCTAAATTTGTCCACACACTCTTCGGTTCAGATGATAAAGTTCATTGCACATTCCTTCACAAAAGATCACAAAGACTGACATTTAGAGGAAAGTCCACAGATTTACGAGACAAGCTGTTGCAGGGGATTACCTGCTGGAATCAATGCAAAGAGTTAAGCTACTGATTTTAGCCACAGATGCCAGTTTATTAAGCGCTTCCTACAGCTCTGCGTGGCTGCACCGAGACGAGAGAGACGTCTTCTAATTCAAAGAAACGTTGGCCACCTATCAGCTGTCGACGACACCTTCCTCACTGTAATTAAGTTGAATAAGGACAGTCAAAGAACGACGGGTTGCTAGGAGACTGTTGCAGAAGGAGTCCAAGGAAGGCATCAATGCTGACCTTTAGCAGAGGACAAGGCAGGAAAATGAAAATGATGTATCACATTGTTTTATGCGACGCATCACAGATTTAAATATAGAAATCAGCCATTTATTATTTCACTAACAAAACAGCAGTCGCAGCTGACGGGGAATCAATGGAGCAGATTCACAAGGGCTTTAAAGCAAAGTTAACACAGGAGGTTACTCTTTGGTAGTAACACCAGATGCTTGAATCATTGTTTCCATGACTCATGGGATAAACAACACTTCACACTGTGTTTCTAACACACAAGTGTTGACACGAGCGCATTGTCTGTCAGCCACTGATGCTGAAAGCTTGATTTAAGTTCCCTAAATTCCAGTATGAACTTTAGGATGCGCAGCAGACTCTCTGACCGCTGCTGCAGACCACAGCATCAGCATCATATTTGAAATAGCAGCAGAGTTTCCACCGCCGGTCTCGTGTGTGGGCCCTTCAGCCGAGCCGTGCCTCGAGACCCACGGTGCCAAAGTCTGGTCCTGTGCTGCATAAGAGTGTGTTTAAATCAGGTCATTTATCTGTCTGGGTGACGCGCGGTGATGTGAGAGGCACACACTTCTGTGAGAGCGAGCGCCACAGGGTTGCCTGGTGGAGCCGCTGTGTTCATGTGAGAAGAAGGGAGTAAACTTTGCTTCACACTCTCAGACGGATTTGTGGATGGTGAAAGAGAACGAGACGAGCAGGATTTCGTTTTTAAGACAGTGGCGTTGCAGCTGTGAGGGTGTCACTTTGCTACTTTGCTGACAAGCGGTTTAAATATTTCACATGGCCTATATTCAGGCAATTGATGTTTGACATTTACAGCCACTTCGGGAGCATTAGTTCCATTCATTCCAAATCTTCCATATCACAGTGCTCCACCACTTCCAGGAATCTGTTTGTATCCTGAGACATCTGATATCATTCGAATACTTTGGTAGCAGCTCCTCGGCTGGAGTGCACACAGAAAGCACAACACTGCACACAATGACCTTCTCATCAAATGATGCGAGCAGAAGCAACATCTGTGAGTATGCAGGAAGTGACGTACGGCCGTCGACCTCCAACCCGGAGCGTCCCCTGGCTGACAGGTGAGAGGAAGCAGCTGATGATCAACGTATATCAGAGACGTCACATGGCTGTTAATGCAGGACAACGGGAGGAAAGCAATGAGAAGGACTGCAGTGTGAAGTGGGGAAGTAGAAACCTGTTGTGGTTTACCTGGAGTTCATGCTGGAGAGGAGCTGAGCAGCCATTGGTTGTTTTGGCTGCACCTAGTCAAACCATACCGCATCGTGTTTCCTGAGCTCCTGAATCGCGGCCGAGATCACCTCCAGAGTCGGATCAAAGGGCACCTGAGCACCTCCAGGCAGGTTACTACGACGTCAGATGGGCTTCATCATCATTCAGGGTCGAATCTTTATTGTTCATAAAGGCTCTGCAGCTGTTGTCCAACATAGCAGATGCTTCATCAGCTTCAATCATCCTGTCTCTGTCTGTTTTTTAAGGCCATTAGATGCCAAGAAAAAGCAGAACAACAGTCTGATAATCAATGATAGTTAGTAGCTGCTCACCAACAGCGCTTAACTGAATGAGCTTTAGCTAAAGTCCTGCTGTTTTCAGCCCAAACCTGATCTCTCAAACATCAACTGAGCTGAGAAAAATGAAGCATCAGTACTTCCAAAGTGCTGCAAGAGGGTTTTTCTGCATCTGCAGGTTCAGAGATTTGTGACAACACGAAGAGAAGCACAATCTGAAAGAAGCAACAACAAGTAATTAAGACATTAATTATGTGTGCAAATGATCAAAGTGCTGAGAGGCCGAAAAACATCACAAATACAATAAACAGTAGTGGGACAGATCGACTGTAATTGTGAGTCAACAGTTTTTACAAGTGAACTCACACTTAATTCATAATTATAAATATTTTCCAGACAATAATAATTAACAAATGACATCTTAAGGATCAATAATTAAGGTATTAATGAAGGTGTTCATTACGTTGCATGCAGTTTTACTTATTTTCAGCTTATTCCCTCATAGCCATGACTTTCTAATGTGTCATTCATTATTTCATAGGTGTTAATCCATACATAGTCACAGTCATGTGTCATGTTGTCATTTATTAAATATGGCCTGCGCACATATTCATAATAAACAATTCATGGGCTGCAGAAGTGTGTTTTCAAATGTGAGCAAATACTTTGCAGCTGTAAATGTCACTTGGTTAGAGCGACCACAACACGACAGCTTCACTTTCTAGGAGAACAATGAATCTATCAAAGAGCAGGGACCACAAACGCATCACTGAATTGTGGTGCATTCACAGCGCAGCGGCGACACACGGCCTTGGAGACGTAATCAATAATGCTGATTACACCATAAAACACAGAGGAACAGAAAGAAAACAGTCTCATGTCGTAAAAAACTGTAAGAAACAAAGACGTTATTGATATCAAAAGAGCTCCTTTGCTTGAAGAGATGAAAAACACTGCGAACTGCCATGTTGTAAATGCGATTGACTGCGTCTAAGATTCGGTTGTTACTGCTAATTTATTGGACTCTCGAGCAAAAGAATCCACTGAAGAACAAGGAGAAGTGTGAAATTTGAATTTGAGACGAGCTGTTTTCTGTGATGGAGCCTTTCCACTTAATCCACTGTGTGAAGTGAATGGACTCGGCCTTGATAATACACTCAACCTGTGACACTCAGCTGTTTGTACACAAATGTTGGACTGGTAATCCACAAATCCCCCCCTCAAATCCCCTTAATCACAGCTGGTTGACCGAAATACCGCCTAAACCTCCGACTCAGGGGCGTTTGATAAACTGAGACTCGGGCCTGAGAGGACGCAGGACGGCGGTCAGAGCAGGTTAATGGAACAGCTGAACACCCGCTCGAATCATCGATATGCTGGAACACTACATCCTGGTGTACACTCAGTACGTGGATTATCATAGTTTACGGAGTCCACTCTGTCTGTGGCGGCCTTCCAGTAAAAACACCTCAGACGTCTGCAGCTGACACATCCTACGAAGGTCTTTTCTACAGTCATGCCAGCAGCTCTGTGAGACGAGAGCTGCTGTGAATGCTAAATGCTAACGTCCGGGCGTCGCAGTGACCACGCCCCCTTCTGGGTGAAAACACGTGCTGTGAAAGCGGAACGGAAAAAACTCGTGGCGCCATGACAAAAAAGCTGCTGAGTGACGTTTTGCACATCAAACAACTGAAAACAAGCCAGTTTAAAGAAGATCTGTGGCAGAGGATGAAAATAACAATAATAAACTTTATTTATGAAGCACCTTTCATACTGAAAATGCAGCTCAAAGAGCTTTACAATAAAAAAAAAAAGAAAATTACACCAATTGGTTTATGTCAAAAAGAGACAATCAATGTAAAAATAAGATAATCATAATAATTCAAAACTTTATTTATGTAGCACTTTTTTTCACAAAGTCCTTTACAAAATTAAATAAAAATAAAACCAGACAAGGCGGATAAATGAATAAAAGTGAAACGATCGAATCAATTAGAATAAAACCAGCCTGAATAAAACATACATCAAGCATTTCCAAAAGCTTTCACAAAAAGAAAAGTTATAAGATTCAGAGGCTCTGAGGGACGAGTTTCAGGCCTGCATCAGGAGAATCAGAGCTAGTTTATGTCTAAATTTATTCATTCACTCATCTTCTATACCCGCCTTATCCCTTTCGGGGCTGCGGGGGGCTGGAGCCTATCCCAGCTGTCAACGGGTGAGAGGCGGGGTACACCCTGGACCGGTCGCCAGTCGATCGCAGGTAATTTCTAAATGAAAGTTTTTATCTTTCTTTTTAAAGCATTCAGCCAGCTGCTTCCCTGATATCTATAGGTAGTTTGTTCCAGAGCTTTGGGGCCTAATTGACAAAGGCTGCATCCCCGATTCTTTGGGCTTTTGCTGGACGCCTCCGATCACCCAGCGGCAGATGATCTCAGTGTTCGAGACGGAAAACAGCGAACGAGGCAGCCAATAAAACCATAAACTGTGGGTCCCGGCCAGTCGGTACGTGTACGTCTGCAGCTCACAGCATGACTCAAAACTATACAATTGAGGCAAACTGGAAACTGTTTGTTTGAATTGTGCATCCAGTCAAGCAAAAAGGCAAAATAACACATCGAGCTTGTTACCAGACTGTGCAACACATTGCATAAGACTATTAACATCAGTTTAAGGAAACCGCGGAGAGCAGGCACAGAGAACGGCATGTGAACTCTGAGGCAGAGCAGAGGTGCACAAGTTCAGGCATCTGAAGCCTCTTCTCCAGCAGTTCAAGCCAAAGAGGTGGAGTTGGATTAGTTTGGAGTGTCTGTGCAAAACAGTGATGGAGGAGGGAGGGGCGACAAGTTTGATGTGAATAATTTATCACTGATGTTTCCACTGCCTTTGTTCTAGCTCCAAAGGATCCGGGTTTTAAGTTTTAATAGCATTTGTGGCTGGACTTATTATGTGTGATCAAATAATTCTCAGTCCTGGGATTAAAAAAATAAGTATTCTTTGCTTCTTTTTTTTTCTAGCAATGTAAGTAATTGAGGCCACATGGGTATAGCCCACTTCTCTCTCCCCTTCACCCTCTGATTTTAATACTGCAAAACATACAGATGTGTCTCTGGTATTTCAGCGACTACGCACTCATCAAAGCTGTTCAATCATTCATTGATTTAAACATTTACTTTGGTAAAAGTTCACATTATTGAGCCCAACTGGAAACAACAGATGGATCCAGTAAGACAGTAAGTTGCACTTGTTAATTCTTAATCTGTCTTGCAAGACTCCTTTGTTGAGTGCTGAGTGGTGGAAAGAGTGCGTCCAAGCAAGATATGCTAATCCACCCTCATGCAATCTTCATGCACCGTCTTTGTATATATTATACTTTAAAACCCATTTAAATGCAACAATGACAGTGGCGGCAGAAGTTTACACTACAAAGATACAGCAGAAAAAAAGGCTTCAGCTCCGGAGCTGGCGTTTGAGATAATTTTGGAAACTGATGTTATCTTGTTTAAGTGTAATTATCACATGGGTGATATGTTAAGAGAGAAATTCAAACAAAAAAATGAGGCTGAAGTGATCAAGAGGCGTCTTATTTCATCATATGGGGTTAACAGTTGAACTCTGTGATGTCTGGAGTTTCCAGCACTATTTGAATTCTGCGCTTCTGAGAGAATTCAGGCACCTCAAACGAGGATTCATTAAAGGCTCACGAGCTAAGAGAAAGATTGTTAGATGGATGAACGCGGGCCTCGGTGAAAGGGTAACTTCTCTGGCTTTTTCCCGCAGGCAAAATTTCAATTATACGTCCTCCTCTGAAGAAAAAAAGAAAAAGGAAATGAAAACACTTGATCAAAATTGCCTTATTTCCAGAGCTGTCTTGAGCTTTGACATCACCGCGAAGCAACATGTTACATCAATAAACATGAGTCCTTAACATGCTGCTCTGGAAAGAAAAGCAGCGATTTGCAGCCACCAACACAGAAACGTCTCCTTTCGAAATGGGTGTAATGTGAAGAGGCTGAGGAGCAAATCTGAAGCATCAGCTCAGGTATCATTGAGCAGAATGTTGTAACACCTGCTGCCTGAACCAGTGATTCCCAACATGGAGCACGTCTGGAGTTGAAAAGGACAACTGCTTCAGAAATAAACCCTTGAAATTCAGATTTCATCTTAAAACTGGCCTGTTGAGGAACAAAATAACCATCCACATTGGAGTTATGCTGAGCTTTCAGTAAATCTATCAAGCTAATCTGTACCAGCTAATGAGAGAGTGCATGAAAACCAGTTAGCAAGTGAGTAACTGATAGTTTAAAAGGTTTAAAGGCTGAAACGTCCAGAGTCTGAGAGTCCAAACCAACTTCCACTTTAAAATCAGCTGAAAACGGAAAATGATGGGCGGCGGTGACAAAGGCCGGCGGTGATGAAGGGGTGTCTGAGCTCCCGTGGCCGAGGTGCGGGGGTACGATACGTCAGACATACATACACAGTGGAAAATCTCATCCCCACACCAAACACTCTTTGTTTGCACTATTATTTAACACATTCCTGTTTGTCAGCAGCCGCCTGGTTCACATGGAAACACTGAGCTCTGTATCTGCTCAGATCTTCTCGGTGGAGGTTCAGGTATAATTGGTAGCACTCAACAATCCCACCAACTGTCAAGGAAACAAGAAAGTGGTGTTCATTTTGCGCCCACTGCTCCAGCATTCACATATCCTCAGCTGGCTTAATCAGTCGGCCCGCTTTAGTGTGAGAATGAAAGTTCACACCGAAACACAAGGTTTTGCATTAAATCCACCGACGACTCTCTGCCTCTTACCCTCAGGTCAAGAGGTGACAGCTCAAAGAGCGCCTTAAATCATGAGAACTGCTTTACCTTTCAGTGGAGCTGCAGAGACGCACCTACACTAAGTCAGTAAAGTCTGCGGATTTATGTGGATCTCAATCCTTCCCCCGTGCTGCATATAAATCAGCCATCATTCGTCGGACTCGGCGGGTGAAGAGCGAGCCTGACAGTCCGACTGTGGCGGGAGGGGAGATGGAGGGAGGCAACGGGCAACGGGCAGCGCCGCGCCATGACCCCTGAAACACACGTTAGACGTGTTTCCAGAAAACAGGCGAACGGATTTAAAGAAGAAGTTTTGGTGTCGCAGAAAAACAAAAGGAGCGATCAAGTGTTTGGATCAAATAAACGCACAGTGGAGTTTGGTCAGAAGACGGCGGCACAGGCTGTAATAAATAGAGTAGAAGAAGAAGAAAAAGTGGTGAACAGGGAGAAAAGCTGTTCTTTTTGTTCTTCTTGTTATTTTTTCTGTTGTTCTTGTTTTTGCTGTTGTTGTTCTTCCTCTTGTTGCTGATTTTGGTCAGAAGGCAGCAGTGCAGGCTGTAATAAATAGAGTAGAAGAAGAAGAAAAAGTGGTGAACAGGGAGAAAAGCTGTTGTTGTTCTTCTAATTGTTCTTCTTGTTCTTGTTATTTTTTTCTGTTGTTCTTGTTGTTTTTGTTGTTGTTTTGTTGTTGATTTTGGTCAGAAGATAGAAGAGTAGAAGAAGAAGTCACGATCAGGGAGAAAAGCTGCTCTTGTTGTTGTTGATCTTCTTCTTCTTCTTCTTCTTCTTCTCCTCTCGGGGTGAAGACAGCTGCCCCGTCATGTGAATTAAATGTTCTCTATGTCAGAACTTATTAAGGAAACCTTTTTTAATGTGATACTTAAAATAAAAAACACATTGGAAATGCTGCTATTTTGAATTTAACAGATCAACAAGCTTCACAACGCTGACATGTTGGACTTTAGAGTAATAATCCTCTCACAGTTACAGTTAATCAGCTCAAAGCTGATTTTGAGTCAAACCTCTGTTTTCACCACTCGTGCTGTTTACTGTTAAACGTTTCTTGGCTGACGGCGACACAATGAGTCTAACTTCATTTTCCAGCCTGTAAGATTAGAATCAAACGAGAGTCTCATGAGCTCCAACAACAACTGGGATGAAGAAACACTTAATGAAGACGAGGAAACCACAACTGGAACAGTATATCTTATATGTACTGTTACGTAACTAATGCAATCCAGAAGCTTCAATGTACATTTTAATGAAACGAGATGACGTCTGGGCTTCTGTGTGTCGGATTTTGAATGGTAAACAAACTTTCTATGGCATCCAACACAGTCGACAGCCTTGCTAGTGGCTTTGTGAGGAGGCTGGAGCTAAATGCTAATGCTAACATCCTGATAATGACTATGCTAGCATGCTGGTGGTTGACATGTATCATGTTTGCACAGCAGCATGCTAACATTTGCCCATCAGCACCAAATGAGCTGAAGCTGATGAACCTCTGCCACAGACAAGAATGATGGAGGACCGTTTGGCTAAACCGGAGAATTACGCCAAATGACAAGGTTGTAAAAATCTTAAATGTCCTCATGTGATGTCACTTGAGTCAGTGTTGGTTTGGCCTTAAGACCACAAGTTTGAAAATAAAATATAAATAACTAAAAACAGGGTGAGGAGTTAGTGAGCTTACTGGACCTCTGCAGCAGCTCGAGGCTACATTAGCCGCTACTAGCATGACATACCCATATCTCTGAAAGAAATGTCAGTGATTGAGTTGCATTGTGGGTAATGTAGGTGCCAGGTTTTGACAAGGGGGAGGAAAGCCTGGAATAATAAAGATGATCTCTGATTTAATATGAGAATGTCTGTGTTTTATGTACATTTATACCGTCCATGTTTATTCCTCTGTGATTGGTATCTGTATTCTTGCGAGTAGCTGATCTGTCTTTAATAAGTCCTTTTGATTCCCTGTCAACACGTGGCGTCTCTGGACCCTTTGCTCAGTCAGTCGGGCTTCATGCCTGAGAAGAGGAGATCCAAACAGCGTCTGACTGTGGGAACCCTGCGACAGAAGCAGCCGACATTAACAAAATGACTGTAATATGAAAGAGGAAAATGAATCAAACTGTTATTTGTGCTGGACGCTGCCCATTGCCTCTCCCAGCGTGTGTGGGAGTGAATGAAGTCACAATGCGAGGACAGATTCCTCTGTGAGCGTTGTATAACTAACCTGATAGTGGAGCGGCTCTAATGAATCTCAGTCATGACAGGCTGAACTTTGACAAAGCACAGCAATTCAAAGAAACGTTATTGGTGTCGTCTCACTCGTCCAATGAGAAGAGCTGATGTGGCGTTATTTTTTGGAAACGTGGATCGACAGCTTGCTCTCAAAACAAGCGAACTGCAGTGATTAGCTGAACTCCAGATGCACGCTGTGCTGCGTCTGGCTGGAGCGAAGCCTCTGCTATCACTGGCAGTTTAACAAGCGATCACAGGCCCCGTATCAAATCAATTACCATCCATTTATTAATCTCTGCCAGACTGCAGATAGCGCAGTCTGCTCCAAGTCTTTCCACGATAACGCACTGTGTCACCACGTCCAACGTGGCTGCGGCTGCTTCTCATGTAAATCACACTCACATGCGCAGCTGACCTGTGGTGTGTGTCAGCAGCTACTGTTACACTCTGGATAGAAGCTTCTTCTTTGATGAATGATACCCAAGGAGCAGAGCATAAAGGAAGTGTGTTCAGGCTAATAACGAGCAGCTGTGCAGCTTCTGGTGCAAATCATCCCAGCAGCACGGTCTGCAGTCCACGTGCTGCACCGACATTTCAAAACATTACTTCAAAAACACCTTTACGGGCTCAATCTGTGTCTCTGATTGTTGTTAGTCGCTGAGTAATGATCAGGTTCAGCCTCAGTTTCTCGCTGTACGCTCAGTGCGAATCATGCTCTTCCGCTGAAAAGAAGTTTCCTCTGAGAAAAATCACTGGACTCTGAGTTTTCATGTCCAAGTTCAACATGCACGAAGCTTCCACGTTTCTTATTTTGCAGAAAAATCCTGGAAATCTGTCAAAATTCCAGCTTGCGATCGAGTGTGTTTCTAACTTAGAGTCAGCATATCGAAAACAAATGAACAGGACATTTTTGAGCTGGACAGTACATTTTCCACAGATGTACTGTAACAGGCATGTAATGGGCACCACATGTGTAGCCTCTGCTCTGACATGATGTACAAAGACGTTTCTGGAAGTTCAGTTCAACACGAGCTAAAGCTACAGCGACGAAGGCCAGTTCACGCTCAACGCGGCCCCCTGGTGGTAGGAGGGAAAATGCATTTACAACACAAACTAATACACGGATTTTTTTCGGTATTACCAGACGGCTCAGAAACGAGACTTCTTTGCATCTTTGCTGTTCCAGAGACCGTCAGTCAGTCATGCTAACAGCTTCGTGAGGCTGCACTGCTTTGAGGTACGTGTTGACGTCAGCATGCTAATATGCTCACACTGACGACGCTAACACCTTAATGTTTAGCAAGTGCATCTGCGCAATGTCATCATCCTTATGTTTCTCATATGAAATTCAAAATTTTCCATTGAAAATTCCATCTCCTTTTTATTCTTGGTGTCTGTAACAACTGGAATCAATAAAGTTTTATCTTATCTTATGTACCCCATCTTAGTTAGTGCTGGCATGCTAACACTTGCTAATTTGCTCAAAAATACTACTATGTATATTAGTATAGGCAAAGCCAGTCTGCTAGCGTGGTTTAAAATTACGTAATAATTTCTATAATAATAACAATAACTTATAATTCTAAATTTCTGTTTTGCAACTTAGTGGAGCGTATTTGCTCCTGGCTAATGTCTACATTGTCATGCAGAGGTAAAAAATAAGTAAAAGATTAATTCAGATCAGTAAAATAGAGTTTGAGCTCTTTGCATGAACGACATGAGATTACAACATATTTTAACGATAGAAATTTAAGTTTTTTAGCAGCTATAAGTAGCTCACTGAACATTTTAACGCTAAAAATGACATCATTAATTGTTAATGGTTTACAACAACAATCTGAGTGCAGCAGTAACAGACCAAACAGGCTCTCACAAACCAGCCGGAGCGACGCTCGTACAGCAGAGTGACCGCCGGAGGTGAAAATTTCATTTTACATGACTGCAGTAGCTTTAGAGGCTCGGCTGCACGGATAACAGCACTTCAAATGTTTAGTGTTCATTTGTGAATGACTCATGCAACATTCACACTTTTGCATCAGTCAGTAATGGAGGCTTACAGAGGCAAAAGTTTAGTTTCTGAGCAACCTGTCACAAAGTCTGCAGCGCTGATCGAGTCTGTGAAAGCTTTCCATCTGCCGTCCATTATCTCTCTTTAGAAAGAAGTGAATCTGAAACGCTCCCGCTCTTTAAAACGTTTTGATGAACAGTAAGTCATGAAGATGGCCGTGGGCACCTTGGCCAGTCCTTGGATGCTCACAGCCAGTTGCGGAGCAAGAAAAGGATCTAATAACGGTTTCATACAACGTGCACACACGAATGGCTTGGATTTGTGTCTCACAGTGATCTGACTTCTACAAAGAGCAACACTGACTCAGTGATTACATCACTGCCTTTAGCCAACTCAAGGACGCCCAAAATCAATGCTCTTGATGTAAATGCACAGTGGGAATTCACTTTAAAGCTAATAACATTAAGCTCAGAGCACTGCGATGTGGGCCCACATTGTAATGTTATGTAAATCTGACCATATGACAGCTTCATTTAAATCCGAGTGCGCAAGATTATGCATGATAGTGGCCCATTTTGCTCCCTCGTGCTCATCTCTGCTTCCCGGTAAATAATTCAGGCCATAATTCTGCGTATTAGAAGAAGACATTCAAAAATGCCGAAGCAGGCCCCCGGAGACTCCACGCTGGAATTTTATGCAGAAGAAGAAATTGGAGGGTACATCATGTTGGCTGGAGGGCCCATCACTCATCAATTTGTTTGTAAACACCAGATTTATGTGCAGTAAAGCAAGTCCTCGTCTAAACTGCTGCAGGGCTTTTCTCTCTCAGACACACACGCGCGTGCGTGCTCGCACACACTCAGTTTCGCCTCCAGCATATTTAGGAAAAAAATTACCAGGAAATCTCCATGATGCCGCCATTCTGAGATCGTCTCAGTTTACTGGCAGAGAAATGAGGGTGAGCGCGTGCTCTCCGGTTCACAGTTCACGTCAGAGGCTGGAGAGCAACGCGCTGATGATATAACCGCCGTATTTACTGTAAGCATCAGGTCGGCTGTGGGTAAATATTTCTGTTTGACTTCAAACTCTTACGTGCATCACTTCTCAGTGACCACAGGACGAGCCTCCTCCTGCCGCTGTTCGTCTCTGACATTTCAAATGAAGCTGGTTTTCCGGTTCGGTCCTGAGAGATCCCTCTCTTACATCCCTGATTGCTGCTTCAATGCAGCAATCCGCAGGAAGTAAATGAAATGCTCAGTGACTTACGGCTGATATGCAGCACACGAGTAAAGATGACAAATGGAAAGGATTAAATCAAGCGGGTCTTGGGAAGGCGACAGTAAAAAAAAAAAAAAAAAAAACTTTCAGGAGGTCTTTAAATTATTCTAACAACTCCATCAAGCTGATCCCAGCAGTAAGCATACTTCACAGCTGAGTGCATTTACTGATCGTGGCCACAAAAAAAGGAGACTGCACGCTGTATCTGTGTAATTAAACTGTTGTCCCAGATGTACACTCAAAAGACTACTGCAAGTGTAGGATTTCTATTAAGCAGGTGATTCCAGTTCGTCTAAAGAGCGGTCGGGGACTCGCTGCATGAGAAGGGAGGAAATGAATGGGAGCTGTGTAAGCACGGGGCCTTCGCCACCGCTGAAGGGCTTTTAAACGACTCTTGAAGAGAGCGAAGTAGCTGTAGGTCACACTGGAGGTCACCAGGAGGTTTCAGGGGAAGATGAGGAGAAGACAGAGCTCATTATCTGGGCGATCCCTGAAGCCGACGGGCGAGTGTTAAGCAGCCACAGGCGGGGCAGCACCGGGCTGATCAGAGGGAGAGAGTCTGATATTATGATTCAACAAAACACTGCAAACAAAGACACAGAGGCACGAAGCTACTGCAAAGCTTTTATTGAAGAAGAAAACAACAGTTGACTACATGCCCCTTCCAAAGATCCAGAGCAGATCAGATGCTTTACTGCTACAACAGAGGGTCAAGCTCTTTAAGACTCATTTAAGACTCCTGCTGCAACCTTAAGCTCCGCGGCCGATGGAAACATCCGCTGCACGGATTCAGAGACGAGCCCAAACAGAGGGATCATCTTTATTTACTTTGGTGAGGACGAGTAAACATGGCTAAATCTTTGAGCGAGGCACTGTGAGACACACAGCAACAGTATCGTGAGTCAATACTGCTCAGTCAAAGGCACTTTAAGACAAAGACAGAAGACAACACAAACACACTGAACAAAGGAAGAGTCTTTATACTCGGAGCATCAATCTGTTTGAGAGGATTCACGTCAGGCAGGGTCCTTACAAAGATGTGCGATGTGTTCAAGGACCGCCGCACAAATACCATCAACAGGAGAGTTTAATACAGCTTTAATGGCACATGGACAACAGAGAGCGGAGGTCAAAGTGTGCGCTCACGGACCAGCCCAGGGTACGCTTTGTAGGAAACGTGCTAATAAGCCAATAAAACATTTTTTTAAAATCATAATAATAAATGCTTCTTATTCTGTTTAAAAGAAATCTGCTTTAGAAGTCCAGAGCACATCACCACCGTATTCAGCTGACATGTGCACATCCTGCAGACAAAGCAGTCATTAGTCCAATATTCAAAATTTAAACCTTTATTTAAACTTGACACATCGTTCAGGTATGGTTCATATCCGATGATGTGGCTCTAGCTCTGCTAAACGCTCCTCTGTGCTCCTGCTAGCTCGTCGCTAGCCGTGTCCATCTGTGCGCGGTGCAGAGCAGGAAGTGAACACGGTGTTCAGCTGCTCGTAGAAACGAGGCCGATGGGCGGCGAGCGGAAACAGAGAAACTGCTGCTGCAAAACCAAAACAAAGAGCTGAAGGATGCTAAAACGCTCCGTCGCGCTGAGGGAAAGCCTGTGGGCTCCTTCACTTTGCGTTCTGGTAGAAATGGTCGAAGTTTTAACACATTTCTGTTCTTTCTGATCGGCTGCGTGAGATTCTGTTTCCCAAACGGTAACAGCAGCCCTCTTTCTGGCCAACAGGCCCAAGCTGTGAACATGTGCTTTAAACAGCAGCTCTAATTGACGGCTGCATTGTCGGTTACATAAAAGGAATTAATGCTTGATTGTTAACTGGTACATTTACTTAACACCACACAGAGTTCTGATTTGACAGCGGTCAACGGCGACAAGCTGATGTGGAAAACACTTTCTGCAATGTTGTGAAGCGCATTTTTACACAGACGCTGACGTTTGGAGCTCGTAATTACTGCATGCTTCCTCACACTGCCACTAATTAAGTTAAACGCAGCGCTGGAGTGATTCGACTGTGCAGTGGTCATGCCTGAAAGCACCGCTAATGTTCCTGCTGCTGATTGCTGCAGTATCACGATGAGATGTTTTCCTGTGGAGTCCGAACCAGAGGCCCATCTTTGGCACAGAGGTCCGCCCCTGAACTCCGGAGCGACGATCGACGCACCTGCTCATGAGAAGTACCTGCACTTGAATTTTAGATGAGCGTTCCCATCCTGTTCTCACCAGTTGCTGCTTTTGTAGCCCGCCTGGTTTGCGCTGTCTAACGACGCAGGCGGGTCGCACAGCTTGCCGTCGACCTTTAACAAACTTAGCCCGATCACCAGGAACGGCTCTGAGGGCTGAAACCTAGCAACATGTGACATAATGATACATGGAGTGTGTATTTTTTGTACTCTGTTGCCTAACAACCGGCGCTAATCAGATGACTCACCGAGTCAAGTGTCAAGCGGTCAAAGCGACAGATGAGGAGTGGATCTAACGCATGTGAAGATAAAATAAGGGAATGAATGTCTGCTTCAGCGTTGCACATTTCGGCGCTTTTCTCCCGCAGCTTGATCTCTTTTAGATAACAGAATAAAAGGTGACTGTGAATTGTGTTGGGACTTAAGTCTTGTGACGGACATTTAACGTCTTCAAATAGAGCTTTTGCTGATTTGAAGGAATATAAACAGTTTGCTCTACTTTTCACTTTTGACTGCTTTTTATTAAAGGGCTTATTAGCACAGTTATTTACGTCGTGTAACCCTGGTTGGAGCGCTGCCACAGTCAATTTGATCACAAAGGCTCTGATGTAACCAGACTTCCTGATTACAGTAGATTCAGCAGACAGAGAGGTTTTATTTCTGTGATCACTCCACTTCAGGACTCTCTGAAGGCCGTAATTATCTGTTTGTTCATAATATATCCATCCACAGTTTTGGGGAGTTCTCTGTCTCACATTGCGTGGATGACCGTAAACCAATCCAACCAATAAACAGGAGTTTACTTAAAGGGACCCTGTGGAGTGTTTTCTGTAAACAAACAAAACAATTTTTCAAACTCATTTCATTTCCCCTTTAAAGTATATTTAAAATCGTGGTTGTTTACGTCCATGTTTGCGGCTTGTAGTCTTCTTCTTCTTCGATGCTTTTTCAGGCACATTGTTACACTTCTTTGCTCGCTACTGCCACCACCTGTCGATCAGCAGAAGAGCGTGAAACCAGCTGCAGAAAAAGCGTATCACACACCTGCTCGGTGCTGCCTACAGCGATGGACACATTATGAGACAGACGTGTAAAAGGCCCCCCAACACCACTCCCACACTGGAGCAGGACCCCGAGAATGACAGAGACACACATGACTGCTTTCAGAGAGCAGCCTTTGTAGTGGTTTGGCATTATTTTGTCTTCTTTTTGCATGTTTTTTCCATCTCTCTGGGGACTTTTTTCACTTCATACGGAGGTTCTGATACTGACTTTGGTGCCGTCTCTGCATTTAGGTCCATGTGTGCATTCGAGACTCATAAAACCATAAAAACTCCACAGGGTACCTTGAACTCACCACCATCGGTTAAGTTTGACTCATTGCTGTAGTGAAGTAACTTTCAAATCAAACAGTCAAACCAGTGCTCAGTGACTCTCGGATGGAACAAATAATAAAATCAGTCACTTTGGGGAAACTCTCGTGGTCCCTTCTTAGCCCATCGACTTTAAACAAACACTAAATATAAAAGACAAGTGTCAGTGGTACAGTCAATACTGACAGACAGCACAGTGACACACAGTACCAACAGCATAGTTTGATTAAAGGGTTACTATAAGGACACTTATGCTCGAATCTGTACAGGTAAAATATTTCCTTATTCATAAAAATTTCTTATAAAGTGTCGATGCAATTAACATTAAAAATTGCATAGCCATCTCAAATCTCTACCAGACTGCTTTCACTACAATCACTAATCTAATCTATGTGATGGTAAATGAGAGAAAAAGTTACATATTTATCTGCTCAAGAACTAGATAATTAAATTCCAATATAAGGCCGCATGTATATGAATGGAATGCCATGATTGTACAGTTCAGGCCCCGGAGAATCATCTGCCGTACACGCAAAAGCAAATTTGATTGAAAGAACCAAAGAAAATATCATGTTCAAAAGGAAATTGCATTCCACAGCTGCCTATTGAGGGTCGTGTCTCTGTCACTGAGAATGACTCGTTGTGATTCCTGTGGTCCCGATCAATATAATGTCATGTTTAATACAGCTGCATACAAACTAAGCGCACAGTGACTGTGGCAGTTTAAATTCAATTCTTTGGTGTTCAGTGATGCAGAACTGCTTTGTAATAATGAGCTTGAGTGTGTAATCGCAGCCCTATTTGTGTACCGTCTGTGGGTTTGCGCTGCGATGAACAGTAAGAGTAAGATGATGTTCTCACCAACAAACTGTGTGCTCATGGTTTTCTAAATACTGCGAAAGCTGCAGGCGCGCACACATCCATCACGACGTCTTCACCTGCGGGGCAGATGTGTCGAACATTTCGCACGTTTAGCTGGAGTCAGACTCCATCTTAGATCACAAAAACCAGCCGGCGAGTAATATTTGGGCTTGCATGCACACATACATGCATGTGCACCCATGATAATAACATGGGATTATAACACTGAGTGTGGATGTGTATTTTAACTGTTAACTGGTGGATTTTAAGGTGATTTTAAGCAATAGTTTGACATTTTGGTAAAGGTGCTTATTCGCTTTCTTGTTGGGAGTCAGATGAGATGCCACTGTTACATCTGTACGGCCAATAGAAGGCTGCATCTTAAGCTTAGCTTAGCATAAAGACTGGAAACAGAGGGAAACAGCTAGCCGCTAAAGCTCAGTGAGACACATGTTAAATCTTGTCTTTTTAATCCGTGCAGACACAGAGGTCTGAAAAGGACAAGGTGTGGCTTCACGGAGGGCGATGTGTCGGGATCATCTTAGTAATTTATGAGCTTTAAGGATACAATTAGGTGGATTTCTGTTTCCAGGTGTGATTAAGCGAAGCGATTCACCTGCAGACGGCAGCTTCGTATTCAGCATGCAGGCGTGAAAAGGGCATCGATCTTTCCATCTTACTCTCAGGGAGAAAGCGTGTGAGCACATTCCCCAAAATGTTGAACAAAGGACACACAGCCTCCTCTGCTGTGACTGTGCCGAGTCTGCAGATACATGTTTGCAGGTGATTCTTGTTACTGACAGTGAATATATAGAGAGGGATATATGTGTTCTGTATACGCTGAGGAATGCAAGCTTGTGTGGATCGGTATGTCTGCGAGGGAAAGCGAGCGAGAGAGCGAGCGTTGGGTTATCACAGTGGAGGTGACCGGGCGGCGGGCTGCTCAGAGGTCAGTGGTGGCCTTGGCGGTGAGGGCCTGGATGCGGCTGGTGTTACAGTTTTTGCAGAGGACGTGTCCGTCCAGAGGGTAGCAGCCCTGGTTGTCCCCCTCTGAGAGCAGAGAGCCACAGTCCTGCAGGACACAGATACTCTGTTAGTCCCCAAACACAAACAGAGTCATTAGCCACGCTCACCGATCAGGCACATTCATACGCTCTCTGTGTTCACACCCTAAATGAGGCATTTACTGCTGTTTAAAAACTCAGCCAGAGTGGAGCTACAGCAGGCTCTCTGCAGAAAAGCCTGTCAGCGTTCTGCTTTCCTACCAGCTGGAGAGTGAAGAGCGGCGACGGCGGCCTCTGACTGCGTGACAATCAGACGAAAGAGCCCTTTGTCTGAAACCTCCATCACCTCAGTGTTTAGTTCAGCTTTGACGCTATTTAGATGTCTTAAATAATTTATGTGTGAGTACAGGATTCTACTCGTCTTTTCCAGATTTTTAGATGAATGTGTTTCCTAAGAGTAGATTTGTTGATGCGTCTTTGCCGTTCTTTTGTTTTCACTCATTCCTCTGTCTTCTGCCTTTTGCCAGAAAGCAGCTGTTCGCCAGTTAAATCTTTTGTTGTAGGTCTATCAGGCTGATATATCTCTGCTACCATGAATGTTTACAGAAATTCATGGTCCCCAGAGGATAAATCCTAATGACTTGGTGATCCTCTGACTTTCATCAAGTACTACCAGCAGGCTCACATTTGTTGTTTTCTCAGCATCGACTGGATGAATGTCGTGAAATGCGAATTTCATCTCAATCATTTTTGTTCAGTACTTCAGTACATCAAATGTCAGCTGTGCTCTGTGTTAACGGCCAGATAGCAAATGTTAGCATGCTAATGAGCTAAAGTAAGGTGCTGAATCTGGGCCGATCCAGGGGTATTTTAATATGTTGGTTAAATAAAGCAAAATCTGAAATCCTTTCTTTCATGAACTCTTCTCTCTACTGGATCTATTAATCTGTTAATGTGTGAACGTTATGAATGCTAAACATCAGCATGTTAGCATTGTCATTGCGAGCATGTTAGCACAATGAGCACATTAGCATGCTGATGTTAGCATTTAGCTCAAAGCACTGCCTCGCAGCTGTACGCTCCATTTGTCCTTTCTGCTTGTTGAAAATAATTTAAGTGATGCACACACTCAGTGCAGAGTGTATGTAATGATTTCATCCATCTGATCAGCGCAGTGAGGAGCGCGCTGACTGTTAATCATGCACACTGAGTACATGTGTGTTGTGTATTTCTGCCTCTGCTCTGCAGTGATGACGTGAAGAAGAAGATGCTCCTCGCTGTACGGTGCGATGTTTGTTTTTGTTGCAGCACCTGTAAAGCTGAGCTCCACGCTCTCTTTACACAGTGATAACCACAAAACCCATGAGGACAATTTCACACACACAAATACAGATGCACACATTGCTTTGGCATTATTTTCTCGTTGTCTGTGACTCCGGGTTACACTCTCTACATCTCTCTCACACACACTCTGACAAATACAACTCGGGCTCCTCATGTTTCCCTGGTGACAAAATTCTTCTCTTGTTGAGCCCCTTCAGCTGAACTAATCTGCTTTGCTTTCCTTTGACCTTTATGTCTGCCAAACGCTCTGTGTACTCACACTGGCGCAGCTCTTTGACAATGTGACACGTTACTTCTCTCTTAGCCGGGCACGTAATGTCTCAGCGCCGCTTATCAACCGGCGAGCGGCGGCTGACAGATTGGTTACTATGCAAGTCCGTGAACTTTGCAGAGCAGAGATGGAAAGCTATTTGGAGGCAGGTAAGAGAGGGATGATTCAGTCGTCTGGCTGAAAAGGTGACTCGGGGGACGGGCATGCATGTCGTGCCTTACACCTTCATGCCTTAATGGCTGTCACCTAGAGCTGCGGCAGATGGTACGAAACCACCGCTGCTAATTACAGGGAGCTGACATACCAGAAGAGGTGGCTCACATACCTCACAGCGGTAACACTGCACGTGGAAGTCGCGGTCCAGGGCCACAATACGGACGGTCTCCTCCTGGCCCGGCGCTGGCATTATCGGCTCAGAGCACACACAGCAGCGCGGGGCGAACTTCCTGCCGGAGAAAACCGAGAACAGCAGACGTGAGCTCACAGCGACAGGAAACAGTGCTGCTGTCTGATCCGTCCTCGACGCTTTCTGAGGCCCACACACACACACGCAGGGCTGCAGCTAACAGGGATGTTCATTACCGATCAATCTGCCTGCTTCTTCTCGATCAATCGGTGAGTTTAAAAATGTTAGAGCCCGAGGTGATGTGTTCAAACTGCTCGACTTGTCTGGTCAACAACGCAAAGTCCAAAGATAATTAATTTACAAAGATAAAACAGAAAAAAGGGGCATACTGTGTCACTTTGAGCTGCAATTCCTGCATGAAAGGCGCTATACAAATAAAATTTATTATTATTGTTATCATTATTATTATTACTTGACTGGTGCAACATTGCCTAACTTTCCTTGCTCGTGAAGTCCGCTTACAATCTCGCATCATTATATTCTGTCTACTGGCCAGTTTCAACCAAAAAAATATTATTTTTCCTTTGAATAATTTTCTGAGGTCTAAAAGGGTAAAAACATTCAGGAATTCATACGAAAAATAAGAGAAATGTGGCTTTTTTGCAGAAAATTAGCTGAATATTTTTTCTTTAATCACCTCGTGACCCCTCCGAGTTGTCTGGTGACCCCTGCAGGGGTCCCTGCCCCAGGTCGGGCACAGCCTGTGCTTTTGTTTCCTGTATTTAATTATTCATTCCCTCAACCACCGAGGAAAAGCTAAATTTGCCTTTCTCTGAAATAGTTCATATGAATAGAATATTTGAGGAAAAGCTAAACATAGCAGGGCTTTTACAAATATCACAACCGACTCTCACAGTGACATTTTCAAGCCTTCAGATCAGTAAGTCTGGAAATGCCTTCAGCAGGAAGAGGTCTGTCTAACAATAGGATCATTGAGGATATGAAAAGCACCCAGAGATCTCAGGTCCCGTCAGATGACTGACGGCCGGGTGGACACTTATTTCACACGCTGTCTGCGCGCCTGAGAATCAGGAAGTGAAGGGGGCGCGTGGCTTTGGGGAACCACGGCTGTACAGTATAAACCAGAGAAAACGCTCGGGCCCCGGCGTGACTGTTCCTCGACACAAAGGGCTGCGCTGTTGAGGTCACACTTGTCATGTGGAATTAAATAACGGCCCAGTGCAGCTACTCCACAAAGCCGAAGCTGTGCGCTAACACCGAGAGCCAGCTGTTTACTTCTGTTTCCCTTCTGGTCACTGAGCAAAGGAACATTTCTGGTAAGGTGGCGGTTATGCAATCGGTGGATTGTGACACAATGACAGGAATTTACTATTAAATTCATGTCTGCAGCTTCGTCTCATAAGGTCAGTGGGCTTGTGACATTGCCTGCAGTACTTCCCAAAAAGGAAGCAATGAGATCCCGTATTGATTATTCTTAACTGCGGTTGAATTTGTGAGGTCAGGGAGGGATTTTAAAGCGGAATTACTGGATTTTAGCCACTTGGGGGCAGTGGAACAAGCTGAAGTCAGCAGACATGGAAGCACATTAGCTTTCATTTAGAGTTGAGCTTCTTCTTCTTTAGCTCTGTTGTGTCCACCAATGCTAAAGGTGCTACTTTCTTTTCCAGCTAGATGCTACCATTGTTTGTGCTGCACGGGAAGTTCACAGTGTTTTTATTTAAGATTTCCGCTGAAAACTGCTGCCTGCTGGAAAAGCTGCAGACCATACAACCAAAACAATGAGCTGAAAGATGCTAAAACGCTCCAAAGAGTTGAGTGATAATTCCCCCTGAGATACTCCGATAGACACGTTCATGCCATTTGATCCACTGTTTGTTGATGATGGTTCGTTTTGCTTATCTGGGCAAAACTACTGAAATCAGGCTAAAACTGCCAGCCTCTAACATCTATCAAAACATAATTATTTCACAAGTTAATATGACACTATGGCTGTAGGACCATCAGCTTACACACTGGAGTTATTTTCCATAGTTGAACATAGTGACTGTACGGGGTACCACAGATGGAGTTGGAGATTTTTGTGTCACAACTGGAAAATAAATCCAAGGTATTTCTTGGATTGGATGAAACAATGAGTAGCTTGGTAGCTAACAAGTTACAATATATACAGCAAATAAGATAAAATTTGAGCTATTTTGCGGCTTTGAAACTGGTAAAGGAATTTGGAAATGGTGCATGTTACTCCTGACAAATGTTCATCAAAATACTGACTCTCCTTTTAGCTCTGTTTGGGTCTCCTGGGGGAGATATGTGGTTCATTAGCTGCTAAACGCTCCTCGATGTTCACCGGTGAGATGCTAATTCTGTCTTTCTGAAATCTGGTCGGTGGCAGGTGCAGTACTGAGCTTTTGTTTGCTGAAAACTGCTGCTTTGTGCATCTGGACAGACGAATGATGAGACTGAATAAAACATTAAAGTTGATCCCATAAATCCAAAACTGAGCTGAAAGATGTTAAAACGCGATGAAGAGCTGAAGGAAGCTGCTGAACTGTCAGCGATGATTCTCCGTGGGTTCGTCCAGATGAGCACATATTTGTCAGTACATAAAAAAACACTTATTTGAGATGTGATGGGAAGCTGTTGTACGTACTTGTGGAAGTCCTCGATGCAGTGGATGTGGTTGGAAGCGTCCACGGTGAAAGGGATGCCGTCCAGGCTGCGGTGGCACACCACGCAGGTGAAGCAGTGAGGGTGGTAGGCTTTCCCTGTGGCTCGCAGGATGCGCTCCATGATGGGCTTACTGCAGATGGTGCAGGTCTCAAGGGTGTTCTGTGGACACAAACACACAAACCCACAAACACCCACATGGTTACACAACCAACCTGATGATGAACGTAGTGATTCTGATGATTCATCTCCAAAGGCCCTTTGAGCCACTGTTTACAATTAGCACTTGTCCGCTAACAAATTTTAACCAGCACGACATATTTAGATGAGTTTTTCTGCATTTCCTCCGGTTCTGAGCTTGTGATGTTTAACTTCCTGTTGCCTGTTCAGGTGGCTCCGCTCCCATTCGTGCCTGCGCAGCGAATAAATCCACGCTCGGGACCTTTAGCTCGGCTGTCCTCAGATGCCTCTGAAGCTGAAGGAATCTGATTAGCACTCCTCTCGAAACACAAACACAGTCATTTTTCAGCTGCCCTCACCCACACTTCATCCTCCCATATGCAAGAGTGTGAGCAGTAAATATTTCCACTTTGTGATGACTGCAGGTTTTCTGCAGCCAGGCGACTGGGCAAGCGGCCCGCGGGGGGACGTGGCAGCCGCCTGCCTCTGACTTATCTGTGGCATCTCTCTTCTTAATACCTGCCGGGAGACACCATTTGTTATTTCAATATTTCATAAATAACGACTGCCTCTCTAAACAGCAATGCAATTACGGGGGTGTGGATATATCATGTGAGGGTGATCAATGCGCGGCCTGATGCGGCCGCGTGCGAGCTCGTGGGCCCCGCTGTCGCTGCCTCTCGCTCAGGCATTTCCTGGATCTCTGCGTCTCTCTGTTCTCTCCATTTTTCTGCGCTTGGCTGGGCTAAAGAGTTGCACGGTTCAGCTGTTCCCATTGGCTCCCACTGTAGTAGCAAGCTGCCTCAGTGTTTCCAAACACAGCTCGGGGTGTGTAGCAACACTGCGCTGCGTCATCGGCTGCCTCCCAGACACACCGCCGGGCGCTGCCGTTTAAGATGACACTTCTGTGACCGCTCGGCCGCGGTAAACTCCCCGCCGTGCCCCGTCCGGCTGTGGAGCACGTGCGCTGGCATTTATAGTCTTTATGCTAATGAGCGAAGCAGCTCTGCAGGACGAGGCTCATGAAGCTACAATGCAAAAACGCTCCTGACACGATTCCACGAGGTGCCTGACTTTTGCTTCTCAGACCAGCTCGAGGCACGATCGTGTGTCACTGGAGGGTAAGAGGGCAAGAGACGAGAGCGGCTGATGTACGACTGGAGGCTGCAAAGAGGTGGTTTGAAAAATGGCCGTTTCTTCAAAGCACTCCTGGAGAGGCATTATTTCATGAAAAGCAACGTGTGCAGACAAGCTCTGCATTCTTATTTGTCTTTTTTTCCCCTCTCCAAGACGGTAATAGAAATAAACATTATTCCCAGGGCAACATTTGTGTATAAACAATGTCCATATTGCAATCCTGCTCGATCCTGGAAGTGGAATGAAGCCTTTAATGAGCTCGCTGCACTGAGCCCTTGAGGTTTGCCTCACACAAGCACACAGAGGCAGAGAGAGGTAGAGGTAGAGAGGGAGAGAGAGGGGAGAGAGGATATATTTGCAACCTGAGAATCTGAGTAAGATACCAGGGCCAAACAGCAGCAAACCATCCTCAACTCTTACTCATCTCTCTGCATTTCCACTTACTTATTCTCATCTGCCCTTCATGTGGGAATACCTTGCCCTTGTTTAGCTTAACTAGAGCATATGATTTCACAGCACACAGTTCCTCCGGGCCATTGTAATGAGTACAGTACTCAAAAGACAAAATTTTCTCTCTTTCTCTCTGATGGTAGGATTCTATGACCTCAATTCATTCATTCTGCTCAGCCCCTGTTGTTTCTTATCCACTCGTGACTCCTTTTATTTGGTATTAGGTAACATTTATTAGGCCTGTTACACAAATGTGGGTCTGATGTCAAAACAGAGAATGCACAAAGAATATGTTTGGGTACAACCTCCACAGATGGTTTGACAAAATTCTGCATAAATCACTTCATGCCCTCTGTGTCAGACATCCAGGTCCTTTGCAGTTTGCCACTAGAGGGCTGTATATGTCTGCAGATGTCCGGGTTTTGCTTTTCCCCTGACTAAATGTGATGTATTCAAGCATATGTATTCTTTTTTCCCCTCTCCCTCATACATTTCTCTAAGTGTTTGCCCAGAAGGCTAAACAAATGTCTAGGCAGATGAGGTAAAGTGAATTTAGGTCAGACAGCCTCTTGCTGAACTGAGGGGTGAGTGGAGTGCGTTAAAGTCAATTGTGGCCCCTTTTCCTCATTGTGAGCCGTTTCCTTTTGCTATCACGGCCTCGCGCCGAACGCACTGATGCCCGCACCGTCCGGCGCAGCTTCCCTCTGTTTCGCAACGGGCTCCCAAACAACGTTTGACACAGCTGTCTGTTGGAATGAGGAGCGTGATGGCAAACAAAGCATGTAACAGGGAGTTAAGAGGTCCCATGTGCTCCACTCTGAACATGAGACGCAGGCCTGACAGACTGAGGCAGACACACACAGTCCAACCACACACACACACAAATCACCGTTCAGTGCAACCTTATCGAAAAAATGTTAATATTGTTGGACAATTTTGCTCATTTCTAAAGTAAATCAGCTTGTAATTTCTAAGCTTATTGATCAAAGGCCACTGCCTTCACACTCAAACAGGTACAGTGCAACTAAACTAGCACAAAATATTCCAGAAAAACAACAATTTTACATTAAATGAGCACACACAGACTAGACTAAACAGCGTGATCAGAAAGAGGGCGACATCTTGTCTTTGTACCTTAATGTACTGCGAGACATCCTCACATCCTAAAGGAGCTGGAACCATCAACCGTTTGACATTTTTGCTTGAAAACGGACGATTACTCAATAATCAAAATAAAATACTTAGAACTTCACAATAAAACACTCGCATCGCTGCTTCATTCAATCAGGGCGTCTGGATGCCCGATTAAAATATCACAATCAGTTCAGTGTGCGGTTTGTACTTTTCCACGCAGAGCACAGCTACAGCTGAAACAATGCTGGAACGCAGACGTATTTTCCATGTTTGCAGATGAAACAATAAGCAGTTGGAGATCTGCTGTGGCACACTGCTAACGTTAAGCTGTTACCCATCTCCTCCCTCCGCATCAACACAAATTTTGCACCTATCTGTCCTTTTTATTTTCTCTCACATGGCCGAGTCGGGCTGACAGGAGTTCACTGAGACTGCACGCGATTTATGGTCTGGCACGCTGAACTCAGACTGGGCCAAATTTACAGTTGATCTGATTCAGTGTGTGAGTCCAGACCTTCACAGAATGTGCTGGCTGGTGCCAGGCCATGCTGCATGAATTAAGTACACCCTACTGAAGGTAGCACAGAAAGGCGCTGCTTCGAAAGGAAGGTCTGAGCGCCGCCGCCGCTGCGTTTTGGTTTCCTCTGCAGGGACTTGATGGTGAACTATGAGTCAAATCAGTGACCCTCCAACTTCCCGAGGGAAGGTGTCTGCTGACTTAATGAGCCTTAACAAGCAGCCCCTCTCCCTTTTATTGCCTAATATGGGTCAATAAAGCAGGACAAAGACAAATTATTGTGCCAAAAAAAATATAATTATGCACTCTTTTAAACAGGAAGTGCTTTAAAACAAGAGAAGAAGAAGAAGTGGGAAATAACAGAGATGAAGGAACTATGAGTCACAGTGAGGCGATGCTACAGAGAACATGAGAAAGTCACAAACTACACGGGTCAACAAAATAATCCAACAGCACAAACTACAGCTCGAGGGACTTGAAAACAAGGACACTCAGAGAAATTCACAGTTTCACCGCCGCAGCTTTTCTTATGACTGTCTGTCGGGGCCCAGAGCGCATCACATAATGATGATGATGAAGATGAAGATGCAGTGCAGAGCGTTGGCCTTGCAGCACAGCACTGCTCCTGTGGTCTTTGTCTGTATTCTATACAGACATGAAGCTCCAGCAGCTGATCAGCTTCTTGGCCGGATGCTAAATTATGAATCCTACACTGATGAAGAGATGAGCCCCCCACTCCGCCTCTAACTGGGTACTGCTCATTGTCTTTGATGGTTGGATTGGTCAGAGGAGTGATGATTGGTTAGGATTTAGGTAAGAATATCAGGACAAGCCAATCAGAGTAAATTTACTTCCTGGACTCTCCACTGGTCGCCTGGCTAGCAGTTTCCCTCCATATCCAGTCTTTATGCTAAGCTAAGCTATGTGCTGTGAGTGTTTGACACAGACATGAAAGTGGTGTCTAACTCTCAGCATATTTCCCCAAATGTCAAAATATTCCTTTAAACGCAGCGACAGAGGAAAACCTGCTCATGACCCTCACACAGGTACTTTTTATGTCAGTGTTATCTTATTGGGCTGCGTTATATTTCAGGGCGTTCCTGTTATCATGCCTCTCTAAAAATACCACACATTCCATCTTTTAAAGTGGAACACCTGCTGCTCGCCGACCACCAAGAAGACAATTTAAGATCTGCTAAGCCCCACTTAACCTCCATTAAGACGCCCCAAATACACCAGAGATGTTTCACTATTTTTGTTGTTGTTTCACTATTTTCCAAAGTCCATCTATTTATTGACAAAATCCTGCCTAATCTGCCGCTGCCTCCCACCTCCACATACTACGGCTGAATGATCCCACGCCAGGCTATGAATGCAAAGGTCATTCAGTCTCCGGTTTAAAGTATATTTATGTTGTCATTATTTGAAGCACTTTCACGAGGAGGAAGCAAAGTTACCTCGCTCGCAGCCGACTGGGCTCCAGCTCCTCTTCTTGCATACTTACGAAGCGGATTTGGCCAAACTGTCCCCATGACAGTGTTTCCAGGACCTGATGCTGCTCTGCCAACCCTGATTGAGGATTCACGCAGCAGCTTCTTCAAAGAAAGACGCGACAAATGGATTAAATGTAGAGTAATTAAGAGGTTTTGGGAGCCACCTTGAGTCAGCTGAAAAAAACCCTCTGACAAAGTGATAGATAGGATTATTGTGGTCGGGGTTAAAGGGAAATAAACTTGTTTTCCACATTCTGAAGCCAAATCATGGAGGTCTTGGCCCGCGGAAAATGCCAGAAATCTGCTTTGGTCGAGGGAGGTTGGGAGCTCATTTAAATCTCCACACATTTGCGAGGGGACTGCGGGAGCACCACCCTTCCCTGATCTGTGGTCTGCTCAGGCCGCGGAGGTGGAGAGGTTTGTGTGTAAGTGTGTGCGCGCGAGGAGAGCTGAGCCTCCTTTCAGCTGGTCGGGTTCAGCGATCACGATCATCTTTCCAACCTCCTCCTGTGAAGGTTAACAAGTGAGCCACCCCCTGCCATTTCCCCTCCCTGAGGTCCAACTCACCCAAGACCCCCGACACGATCCCATCCCCAGCCCTTGATTTCCAGCTTAAATTTAATTTTACATATCAGTGATTGCTTTCCAGTGACCGGCGCTGCCTGGCATCCCGACTCTGTCCATCTGTCTGTGCAGTTTCTCAGCGTCGGGGCCACAGAGCGAGCGTATGAAGACACGTTAACTTGACTTGACTCCCTTACAAATCCCTGTCATTTCTAAGCGTGTTACGTAAATCACCCACTCGTATCTGCTCTGCTGCCTGGATGCGGATGACTGAGGTGTGTGTGCGTGTGCTTTGTTTACATGTGGGTGTGAGCGAGCATGTCACGCAGTGGAAAGTGATTCTCCTAATGGTTTGGTAACTCTGAGGATCAGTGACCTTGAAACTATCAGCGGTATAATTTGTGACAGTCATCTGCGCGCACGCCAGTCCGTCAGGGCGAGTGCGCCCAGGTTTCGGTGTCTCTGACCTGGAATGGCCCCGCTTCCTCTGAGCGTAGGTCTACCCTGCTCAGCTCTGCTCTGCTCAGCTCAGCTCAGTCTGTCTGTGTAATAAATTCACTGGGTTATGGATGACCAGCGCGTGCAGGAATGAGGTGGCGTCCTGCCAAAGCCTCCTGTCCTCATTTGTTTTGTACATTTGGTTGCTGCCTGGACGCTGTGAGCAGCCTCGGCCCAGTGATCCTCCTCACCAGCAGCTGCAGCCTGCGCAGGTTTCACTTCTTTCACTTGACAACATGAGTTTTGACAAAGCAACAAAAACCGCAAGTGTCGAATGAGATCCGAATATTCATGCGTCCCATTACACTCAGCCGAGCGGCTTCATTTGTTCATGCACATTTCTTATTTTAGCCAAGCGATGATATCAGGCTGAAGGGACAGGGCCGACACGCAGATCATGCCTCGCTCAGGCCTTTCTTTAAAGAATAAAAGGTGGCAGCGGGGGCCCTGATCTCTCTCTCCGGCTCGGGCAAAGTGGCCGGCCTGCCTGTCTGCCTCTCTGCCTTAAATTCAGCTCCGCAGCAGAATGTGACCCCTCTGGACTTTGGGCAATGTCTCCTGCTCTGGTTACAGAGAGAAACTGACAAAGACCCCGGCAGTAGTTCTCTCATGCCATGAGTTAGAGTGACATTGTGGTGGGTCAGCATTGGGTCACGGATATTTTTCTCCTGCATGCTCCTGGGGGGAGGGGGGGGGGGGTGCTTCGACAAAAAGCATGAGGAGGGTTTAGAGGGCCCGGTGTTTGGAATCACTCTCTCCTCCCTTGTCCAAACAGTGTATTCTAATAACAGCACTCATGCTTTTCATTTACTCGCTTGTAATAGATAGGACAGCTGCATTTCCTGTAGTGCAGATCAGTAATAAGAAATAATGACCTGCTTGAGTTTAGTGGGCTCACACCCACTGTACAGCACAATTATACACACACATAATTGTCTTGGCAAGTCTGGAGACGTACTAAGATGTGAAATCCTATTCATGCAAGTGCTATCTAATTGGCTCACTCCTTTGAGGAATTAGACCGAGTTAATCACGTCTGAATATACAGAACTCAATTAGAACTCTGCAAGCTAATGCAGACAGCCATGAATATTTGATGACGAAGTCAGCAGAAAGCAGGGCTGCTCAGACGACAAGTAAAACCAGGGTGGGCGTATACCTGCCGCCGCCGCCGCTCGGCGTGTGCGTGGCAGCTCTCCCGGTGCGAGCGGCAGCTGTGCAGCTGCGCCAACGGCGAGCTGCAGCGCCACGACGACGAGCACACCGGGACCCTGAACTCACCACGCTGGCTGCGAGCCTCTGGATCTGACTACCTGGATATCCATCACAGAGAAGTGACAGGTGTGTGGGTGGTATGCAGTCATTTCTAATTAGGGCCATATTACTGTCAGGGAAGCAGCATCACAAACTTTCTTCCTCCGTGTTGCGTTGTTTACATCACTGTGACTGGATGCGAGGGGAGAGATCAGACTGTGATTGGATGCATCGTAACGTATATCCCCTCTCTCAATGACAGCAGGGGCTTTGGGGGAGTTCTTGGGGATATCCCATTGTTAGGTGGGAGAGTAGTCTGGTATGATGTGCGGTGGAGGACATCCATCACCAGGAGCCCCGATACAGCTGGCACCATGCCTGTCGCCTCTGGGTCCAGTGGCACCCTCGGAAACTTCCCTTTGCTATCCAGATTGTATGTGTGCGCTGCGTTTGCACACACTTTAAACACAACTACAGCAGTGGTTCCCAACTTTTGTGTCTGACGTACCCCAACATCGCTCAAGCACCCCTTCATCAGCACCACCCGTCACGTCCCAAATGTCCACATTTCACCTGATTTTAAAGCAGATGCATCACTACAAAAAGTGCATACTGTTACAAGTTGGTTAATGGTTAACACCAAGACTATTTGACTGCTCACACACGTTGGTGTGGAGGTTTATTTGCATACACACACAGGTGTTCAGCACCTTGCGCACAAGTACGTTACGTCATCAAGAGCTAACGTGGCTAAAGCCTTTGTAAAACACTTTGTGGAGGAGAAAGATGAGCTAAAAGCCGAGCCAGCCGGTGCAGACAAGCTCTCAAACAAAAGCTACATCACAGCTAACTTCACTTCATCAGCGCTGACTCAGAGCAGGGTTTCTGTTATCTGGTGCCAACGTCCATTTTTACTGGGAAATGTGGAAAAATTCTGAATAAACATCAATTAAAATAAACTCTGGTTGCAGCTGTTGTCAATTCAGACAACTGCCTGTGAGAAATAAATGTGACATTTCTAAAGCACAGCAGCGGTTCTTTCTAGTGATGAATATGTTGCTCTCATGCTGGAGAAGAGGTGTCCTGGATCTCTCCTGCACAGATTGACAGTTCAAGTTCAGCCAAACACACGACTGAAATACATTCTTATAACAACCTTTGGAAACGAGGTGGAACAGTTGTTTTCTATTCTGTGAGAATCAGTTTTTTGGCTCGGACCGCTTCCATCATCAAAGCTGGTTGCATATGAGTGAGAAGTGCCAGGTCTGGATGGGGAAGTTTTACACAGAGGCTGGAAAAAAAGGCCCAGAATGAAAGTCTACACATTCAGCATAAGGAGAATCATTAAAAAGAAGCAGTAACTTTATATGAAGGGACACATTTTCACCATTAACTAGCTGCGTATTAGCATGCATAGTAGCAGCATATTGGCTATTATTACTCATTTCTCCTAATTACTGCTTATTGATAGGAATGAAGGACGTTATTGTATATGGATTATGATCTTAACAATCTAACCTTTAATAACCCCAACCCCCAGAATAAGGCATTAAGAAGTGCTTTATAAAGACTAATAAAGAGTCAATGTTGCTACAAATATGCATGCTAATAAGCAGCTAATTAATGGCGAATGTGTGTCCCTTAATATAAAGTTTAATATTTGTGTTCAGGGGAAGAAAAAGCCACAAAAAGCGTGAAAATGTGGGAAATTATTCTATAAAACACAAAACACTGACTTAGAAAAAAACAAATCCAGCTTCCTATGGAGCAACTTTCTAACTTTATCAGCGTTTGTTAATTAGATAATTTGTTTAATTCTACATGCGGATTAGTAAATCGAGTCCCACAGAAAAAAGCGCTTTTGTTTTCAGAAGTTCTCTTCAAGAGTTCTCGCTGAAAAAGTGGGTCTGCATGATAAAATTAATTACACAAAAATGAAGCCGCAGCCATAAAGGCGGCCATGTGAATGGGTGACCGGCGAGGCTGACATCACCACTTTCCAAGACAGACAAACAGACACGGAGGGTAAAAGCTCATCAGTCAATCATGAACGTTTCCTGGTGACTGGCAGGTCAGGGCTGCTGCGCGCAGCTCTTCCTTTACAATGGCAGAATGGAAATCTTTCGGAGAGCGTAGCCAATGAGACCAAAGCCCATTTATTTTAAATAACAGAGCCGTAGTACAACACCAGATAATGAACGTAATTACATTCAAGCAACTTGGCGTCCGTGACCTTGGTGGTCTCTGAAACTCTGTCAAAAGAGGCAGAAATAGATTAAGGTTTTTGTGTGGGCAAATCCCTATCTCTTTATTACTGCTCTTTCAATGTGAAGCCCTGCTCCTGGTGTGACCTTGTCTTACTTACATCACTCTCATTACAGCACACTTAAACTGGCTGCACTTTGGATGATCTATATTCATGGGAAGTGGTGGTATAAACAGGAAAGTGGGGATGTGACACTGCCTCGAACAGGGAACTGAGCATTGTCTGCAACCCTTTTGCCGTTCACTGGTGTCAGTTAAGCAGATTGAATGGATCTGTTTACCAGCACAGAACCTGAAGCAAAGGGCAGTTAAGCAGCCGCTTTAAAAAAAATTACCTGAGCAGTAACCTGGCTGTGGGAACGCTGCAGAAATTTGCAAGAAGGACTAACAAGGCGGACGTTATGGACGCCATAGAATGGACTTAAGAACAGTGGGCACGGTGCCCTGTGTAAGCAATTAACCTCCGTGACACCGAATCCCTCTGCTGAACTTCTTCAAAGACCAGCTGAGCTATCAGACAGAGGAAGAGTCCTTGTTGCTCTCAGCTCTGTTAACTAATACGCGCTCATGGTTAGAGGCAGACTTCCTAAAGTGAAAGGAGACAGAAAATTACTATTCATATCTAAGAGTACAATTTCAAATAGATGTGGCGGCTTGTATAATCCCACTGACTAAGAACATTTAGGCCTGAACTCTCTCGAAGGTATAATGAATGCTGGAACAAAATGACTTCATTTGCTGCACTGGTTTGTGATGTGAAGCTGTGCAAATGTCTCACATTTATATGTCTGAATCAGAGTCCATCACGGTTCCTTTCACTTTGGTGAATACAGTAAGAAATGTGCGTCCGTGACTCGACATGTATGAGCTGTAATCCTTCAGACTTCGGTCCTGGTTGATTTGAGTAGTTCTCCACTTCACAGCAGCTCACAGGAAAGTTGGGTTTCGCTGCTCAGGTGTTGGAGGGGCGCAGCTCTTCATCTATGACACCTACCGACTGCTTCATCACTCTCTCGCGAAATTTTGATGGGCGACGGTGCTCGGAGCTAACTTTGCTGACAGATGCACGCCGCGTTTCCTGCGGCTGCTTCACAATAAAAGCCACGCTGTGTGTCGCCGGTACAATGCTCTGAATTTCGTAGCAGCAGGAAATGTTTAGTTTGCATTAGGGGTAATTTAACTACACGCCAGCTCTAATGAAAAATGACTGAGTGAATATTGTGATTTAGTCTCACTGATGTCAGAAAAGCTGGATTACACGAGGCATCGTTTCCTGTGAATCCGTCTAATGAATCCAGGGTGGGAACGGTGAACTGCCAATAACAATGAAAACCAGAGTGTAAATACACTGAATGGCCGTCAAAATGAGTGTCAAAACAAGGTTTGACTTCATGAAAATCTTTAGGATTTTAACTGTTTCGGCCACCACCACGACAGACACTGGTCCAAGTAAACCAGTTATACACATACAATCACACAAACAGCACATAACAGTGCATGCCTGGATTTATCCAGAACACATGACTCAGTCTGAAGCTGGTGTGTTCACACAGAAGCTGACACACTCAGTGTACTCCTGCTCTTTCAAATTACAGCGTTTTCCTCTAAAGTGCAGCACTCCTCTTAAATGCATTACACCTCATATCCCTGCTCTCAGCCCGCTTTGTCTGAGGCTGCATCCTTCAAGAACATAAAACCTTCAAGCTCCTGCTCCTTAATGTGCAGCTAACTGCAAGATGACTGACTCAATTAACAAGACAAACATTAAGTGAGAAATCTGAGGCTAGAAAGGTAGAAAGGTTTAGTTTGACCCAGCAAACAAGGTTTTGGGTCAGCACCTGAAAACACACTATAAATGTCCTCATAGACGCGGCTGCATAATTGGATCTCCAGTCACTGGAGCCCCAGTTGAGATGCCTGGCGTTCAGGGAGAATACCGGTGTGATATCGTGCGGCACCCTGGATTTCTCTCCTGTTTGTGATTTTTCAGACGCTCTGTGATTCATTTGTTCCAGTTTGCAGGAAACATACAGTCAGCAATACTTTGAATTCACTGGAAAATGTTTCACATGAGAGCCGTCTTGGAAAACACTTAGAGGCACTAAAACTGAAAACTGCTGCCTCTCGGTAACGATGATGGACGGCGCGCTGGGTGGCGTTTGCGCACACGCTCACACATGGAGTCTTATCGTGTGTGCAAACATGGAAGGGGGAAAGCTGTGGGACACCTCAGGCTGAGACAAAAAAAAAAAAAACAATGGCCACTCAGTGCTGCGCTCCATGCAAAACGTCTGTGGAGTTTATCAACGTCATTGTGCATTCAAATAGGCAGCGATTAGTCCTCCGTGGAGGCGAGCCAGGCAAGTGCCGCGGACAAAGGCCGACTGCTGCGCTCACTGCAACCTGCGGGCCAGTGGTGTGACTGAGGTTGGTCAGACTGAGATAGCCGGTCGTGAAATCAGGAAGTAGACAGGTGATGATAACAGATGAGGGTGAGCTCCTGCACATTACTAAAAGGAATTAATGATATCTAGACAAACAGTCTGAATGAGGCAAATCACCCAGCGGAAGAGACGGATCTCGCCAATACAAATGGCAGCATTGTTCCACAGAATATGTAAAGTCTGAGCCCAGATAAGGGGGCTGCTGATCGCCTACTTTGATACATGGCAGAAAACTTTATTGGATGGCAATCAGCGTGGCGTGCAAAATGTATTCATGCAATTCCTGGCAAAGGGATTAATAGATTTTTGCATAATATTATACAGATTCAACACACAGTGACTTTCCTGAGGCACCTGTTCTACCTGTTAGGAAGTCCACACACTGCAGGAGGACTTCTGATCCACTTAGCACCTACAGCACATACCATAATATAAAAATATATATAAAATGTCAAATGGGCTTCCACTGAGTCAATACTGCTACTACGACTCTATTTTCAGTCTCTTTGAGAAACTGATGTGCATAATGGTGAAGTTCAATTAAATTAATTAAATGTAGTTTTCACTTATTCTGTATCAGCAAATGTTTTTTTTTTTTTTATCTATGTGTATGTATAGCACACAGTATTAGTCAGACAGGTGCATTTCTTCTATGAAAGGTTCAATACAAATAAAATAAATAAATATATATGATAAATTTTCAGATTTTCTTTCATACATACTCATGACAGAGAGTACGATTCGCTCTGTGAGAACAGCTCTTTTGTGTCTGCTGCGCTTCTGGAGGAAGCATTTTAGAAAAAGTGACAGTGATGTCATCGGGGTTATTCGGGCTGAGGCTTGGGGACGACATGTTTTCAGCAAAAGGCCGGTGTTTTAACCGGAAGCGTAAAGTTTGAAAGACGTTTACCTGGCAGGGTGAAGCTGCAGCTTCTGAACAATTTCAGGCTCTGCTGTTTTGATTTTGACCGCTGAATTTCAATTTTTTTGTTTGTTTTTTTAAGCTTTGGGCGGAGGCAGGCTAGCTGTTTCCCTTTGCTTCCAGCCTTTATGCAAAGCTAAGCTAACCGCCCACAGGCTGTAGGTACAGCATGAGATCAGGGGCAGGTTTCTTATCTAACTCTAAAGGGCAAGAAAGCGAACATATTTCCTGTAAGAGCAGGAAAAGTCAAGTTTAAGCCATATCATTAAACTACACTCATAAATCAAATCTCTGTCTTTCAGGTTCCTCAACATTATGTGAGTGTGATCTTGTGTGGAGGCAGTACAGGCGTCTACAGTCAAAAAACACAGTGTTCCCAGTGTCTCATTAACGCTCGTTTGCTCTTAGAGATTCCTAGACTGACTGACTGACATGGAGGCTAACTTGAAGTTTCCCACTTTCTCTCTGGGATGTGACATTTCTCTTCAGAGACTCAGCTCTCACGTTCATTCTCTAATCGTACAGAGGCGTATGACCCTGAGGATGGGAATAAAAGAAGAAGAAATTACTTTCATTAAGAAATTCAGATTTCCTCCATCCTTTTGATCTTGTGCCAGAAGAACATTTATGCTGATGAAATGCATAAATAAAGTTCTTAAATTATCCCGTTCCTCTTTAGCGCATGTATCAGAGTTGGAGAACTTCCAGACGAGACAACTACAATCACAGTGAGTGCCTCTGAAAAGAGATGATTTAGGAGATGGCCTGCCACTGGTTTCAACGTCATGTGGCTCAACTTCCAGACTTTACTGGTAAAGTGCACATCAAGCCATTTCCTGCAAGTGATGTGAAGGAAAATGTAAAACTGTAAATGACAGTGGGACATTTGTGTTTCCTGGGCAAATAAGTACCTGACAACATTAGTTTTAATGTGGCTCCACTCTGCTTCAGGGGCCGGCAGGAAAAGTTTCACCGACGCAGGCTGCAGGACATTTGTGTTGCACTGATTTAGCGTCGTCATCGGAGGGCGATGATTAAAAAAAAAAAAAACAAAAGCGATCAAATCGATGCAGCAGGACCAGAGATGTTGTCTTTTTTCCCTGACAAATTATTCTCCCTTGGCAAAACCTGATGTCTACTTTACCCGCAATGCAAATTAACTGCTGACAGTTTAGTCTGAGGTTTGTGTGTGTTTAGCGGCTAACGTAGCCTCGTGCTGCTAGCTGTAAGCTGTGGGCTGCAGAGCTCTGGTGAGCTCTCTTCCTTCCAACTGCACACCCTCAGATTTTTTTCATTTCTAAACTTGAACTCTTCAGACGAAACCGACGCTGACTCGAGTGACATCACTTGCAGCTCCCTCTGGAGCTGAAAAAGGCTTTCTGCAGGAGTCCTCCTCCAGACCTGCAAAGACACGCTGAAGAGTAGAATCTGTGGAGTTCCCCTTTGATGACTTTTTTTATTTACCGGCTTCATTTGGACCTCACACAAGTTTTAAAAACAAACTGAATCCAATCATTTAAATCCCGTATTTCGAAATAAAACAAAAATGAAAGTTTCGAGCTATTACCCAAACTTTCCACTGTAATGGCTCACTGCATTGCACAGCGACTTCCCGTCTCAGCTTCCAGGAATCACCCACAGACTTTCCCGTGATATTGCTGACAATAAGAAACTTGGACGCTGTCATATCCAGCGACTGGACTGATGGCAAAACTGAGCCATATTCTAATGAAACCGAAAGAGGGAAACACTTCTGCAAAACCATTTCCTTGTGGTCTTGAAAGATGATGTGTCTTTCCTGACAATATTGTGCAAGGAAATACTTTTATGTGTGTTGTGCAACACAGCGACAGGAAAAGGGGTCACAGTTTTGTAAGAGGGAATAAAAACACCCAAAATTAAAAATAATAGCGGTGCCTTCTGGGATATCTCGCTGTCAGTTATTTCTACAGTCAGGTCAACTTCTGATCAGAGGAGTGAATTAGAAAAGTCGAAAATTAGGAAACAGATGAGACAGAAGCGTCTGTAATATCTAATCCACAAAGAGAATCACCAGCATGTTACGTTCTGATATGATTTGGACACTCTTTTAATAATAAGTGCATTTAAACCACATCTGACTGCTGTAACTCCAGATAGTTATGCATCAGCTCACTGAATGATGTGAAAACAACATAATCATCATGTAATTCACCAAGGAGGAGATATCTGACAATCCTCCATGATAAAAAGACAAAGAAGGCATCTCTGATTCATTATTCAGGGAGAATAAATTAATGATCTATCAGGTTGGCCTGGGCTACAAAAACTTTTGCGCTAGCCGTGTGAATTAGCTGCTCATGACTATCACTGAGGTTAAATCTGAAGCTGCGCTAATTCATTTCATAGCTGCTGTTAACATTTAGCTTTGATTTCGCAGTCAACAACAGGCAGCCATAAAAATGGAAATTTCAAGTGTTTTAAACCTGCATTCATTCATGTTTTTGACACTTGCGGCTGGAATAACAAGCTGCAAACACCACACTAACATATCACCACGTTATAAGGTTGATTAGCTAACATTAGCAAAACGTTACACATCCAGCAGATGGAGCAACATTAGCTTTCATTAAGAGTCAAGTTTAAATCCAATATTCACACCCTCCAGAGAAAATATTCAACTCTACAGCTGCTACATGCTCCAGAATGTTCACCGGCTAATGGCTAACTGCTAACATTATGAGCAGCTAGCACACGCTGGGTTTTTCAAGGCTTTTTCACTGGAAACAGCTGCAGAACAGCTGAGAGGAACTGCGGTCGGGTGATAAATCTCTGGTGGTTTTTGATTATGAGGGACGTCTTTCAGGTCACATACAGGCAACGTAAAAATATCAGTCAGTGCTGCTTCAACATCAGTTGCTATGAACTGTGTCAGCAGTAACCTGTTAGCTGGCTGGTTAGCATCTGCTGTGACTGAGCTAATCGTAACTGGAAGTCTGCTAACACATTCAAAGAGTATTTTATATCAAGGGAGACATATTCACCATTAACTAGTCCCTTCTTAGCATGTATATCAGTAGCATATTAGCTTCTTATTAGTTATTATGTTTATTAAGATCATGATTCACGTACAAAAACTATTCCTTACTATCAATAAGATGTAATTATGAGGCTTAATAAGTGCTTTATAATGATTAATAAAAGAGGCAATATGCTGCTAATATGGATGCTAATAAGCCACTAGTTAATAGTGAATGTGTGTCCCTTAATATAAAGTGTTATTAATGTCAAACAGGGCGAGAACACGAAACCAGACTAAGTTTGTTCATGACACTGTTTCCAGCATCTTCTCATGCCTTTGTACGTCTGTCATTGAAAGCTGTGTAAGTGCAAGGAATCACTTTCAGATGAAGAAATCACAAAGGGCAGTTTCATTTCGTGACCAAAAACAAAACAAAGCCAAAGAAAAAGAGGAAATGAAGAAGTGCGTGGAGAGAGGCGGCAGCTCGCCGGACTTTGAAGAAATGAAATGTGGTCGCCTGAAGTGAGAGTATCTAAACATTCCAGGCACGGGGCTCACAACGAGCCCTCACCTGACATCAGAAAGTGAGCGTTTGAAACGTGGACATAAATAAGTGAGCCAAAACCAGGCGGAGAGGCAGGTGGAGGGAAAAAAAGTGACTTACAATATAGCAAGGCTCACAGTACGCCTTCTTCTCCACAGCGAAGAAAGGCTTGCCGCGCAGCTTGGTGCTGCAGGTCATGCAGACGAAGCAGTCGACATGGAAGACCTGGTCCATGGCGGTGCAGCCGGTGCCTTCACCCACCACGTTCTCTCCACAGCTGGCACAGCGCCCTGGGGGGAGGAAGAGGAGGGAGCAGATTCATCACAAAATCCACAGATATTTAAGGTCGGATCGCATTCATCAACAGTCACACTCCCCGAAACGCCACAGAGCTCAAAACTAACGATCCGGTGACGTCTGCTGCGAAGTGTGACGACGGCAAACAGCTTGACCCGATGGGAAGCGTCCGACAGCGGGCAGCGAGCCTCTCACAGCACCTTTAGGACGGTGAAACAACATCTCAAACCCAGCCAGGCCAAAAGAGAGAGAAGAGACATTTGTAAAAACTACGTGAAAACAGTCATTTCCAGGCCGAAGATCAGATATCGATTACCCTGAAACTGATTTGTTTTTGGGAGTGCTTCATGAAATAAAGAAACCTGAGAGGAGAATCAAGCAAGGCTGCAACGAATGATCATTGTGATGATCAGTTATAGAGCTGCGTAGTGAAAGGAGTTATTTTATGAGCCTCTGGTTCTGGAAGTAAAGGCCCATTCCTTTCTCCATAGACAATGTTCAGTGACTCAGAGCTGGAGCACGACGGCTCAGATGGACATAAAACTCTGCTGTGAATGATCAGTACAAAAGATCAGGTGGGTTAAAAATAATCTGCTTCTTTGATAAAAAGAGCCAGTGTGCACACAAACAGAAGGACAGAAGGTAACTCTCACTCTCAAGGTGGATGCTGGTGGAAGAAACATTCAGTCTTTGGAGCGAACAGCAGGCAGAAACTGACTTGTGGGTCAATTTTGGATTAATATATCTGCTACGGTGCCGTCTTTTGTCCACATTAGAGCTGCAGAGGTTGACCAAAAGAAAATTAACTGCTAGCTTTCTTTTTTCAGGCAAAAATGTCAACAAGTTGCTGGTTTTACCTTCTTAAATATCAAGATTTGCTGCTGTTCTCTGTCGCTTATGATAGTAAATGAAAAGCTTTCGGATAGACAAAAGGAGAAATTAGAAGTCACTTTGGGCTCTTGGACATTTGAAATAATCTTCACATTAATCAATAATGAAAATAATCGCAGCCCTATGCACGACTGCACCTGCTAAACATTTTGACCGCTGCAGCTCTGATTCGCACCTCTTCTCCAAAGCAACGCGCTCGTGGGTATTTTACCTGTTATGGCAAAAAGATGCGATCGCTGGAGGGACTGGAGGTCATCACATGAACCTGCAGGGTCTTTTCATTATTCACGTTTGCAAGTCTGTTCCAGGTCGTGTATTTTCACTCAAATGGTTAAACCTTCGAAGCAGAACATGTGGAAAAACTGTAGAAAACACTGATCGCAAGTTCAGAAGTGACGTCTTTACATGACATGTTTGTTCTGATCAGCGAGTCCGAAACCCAAATTATTCATTATTCAAGAGATGTTTAACATTACTGCTTGTGGAATTCTATTTCTGAGCGATGTGCAGAGGTCTAACATGTCTCCGTTTACTTCTGTTCGGGCCGCCGTCTCGCTGGGTCTGACCTCGGGATCCACCAGCCGAGCTGCTGCCGGGGCGTCGAGTGTTACGCTGTCCCTTTAAATGCTTCACTTCCTGATGTCAGAAGCGCCTAATCTTCATTTCTATTTCAAACACCGGATAAGGAAGGATTAAACACTATAATTATGCGACATTAAAGAAACTATACACAGCAGCAAAGTGCGACATGGACGACATCTATTTCAAAAAATCAGGCTTTAAATGATAAAAAGAAAACTTTAGAAGTACAACCGAGTCTTTGTAAAAGGGGCACAAGTGAACTGATATTATTGCGCCACAAAGAGCCTGATTGCATATTGCGGGACATGGCATTGGGATATCTTTAATTGAGTTGGAGATATCTTTAATTGAGTTTAAGATGTCCTCGACTCAATGCAAGTTATCTTCAACCCAATTAATGACGCTGTCAATTTAATTACTGGTATCTTACAATAATAGGGTTTAAAAAGATATCTGAGAATGTTTTATTTTTTACACATCTGAGGACAGATGCAATCTCTCAGAGGAAGCATGATACAGTATATTTAATTAATTCAAGTTCAGTTGTATAGATCATTTTTGTTCCTTTTCATTTTTTGCTCCATCTAAAGGCTGATTTGGGCGATGATTGACACTGTGTGTTGTGAGCAGAGCGGTTCAAGCGTGTTACAGACAGAGGCGAGACTCTAACCGGGGGAGATAGAGTATCTGATGCTTGCATTTTCACAGTTCCACTTTCTGTTTTCATATCAAAAATTCAAACGGAGTGTAAAGCTGAATCTGTCTCAGGTATCAGCACAACTTTCGGAAGTCATATGTTGTTGAGATCAAATATCTGCTTGACTGCGAGGCCCGCTAATGATCTTCTAATCTCAGATAACTCATTATCTTATTGTCAGCCTCGGCGGAAACACAGAAAAGTTGCTTAACGAATGACTGGATCTGCAACTTTTCCAGCAACATTTCCGATCCCAAGTGATATTTGCGACTCCTTCGTTGCCGGGTTCGTCGCTTGGCGCCAGGGGACGCATTAAGAAACAAGGGACTGACAAATTGCTGTTGAAGACTATTAGATGTCAACATTGTGAATTCTTATCGCAGCAGCAATTTGTGCGTTAATGCAGCGACGGCAGTCAACCACGACGACTTACAGACGAGTTTTCATAAAACCTGCTATCGGTTTCATCTGTTCCCGCAGCTCTATCCACACCTCAATTATGGCTGCGTTACCTACTGTACAGGGAGGCAGATTAAACAAACTAGTGAAGGCACGTCTCGGGGGGACATGTGGGTGTCAGTGGAATCACAAGCAGGGTAATCACTTCAGAGAGCCAGAGGGAAAGAGAAAGGGAGAGAGAGCGAGCGAGAGACAGAGACGGAGAACGCTGAGCCTGTTAGTGGCTTCAGATCACAGGCCATCTTCAGTGAGTGGATGAGAATGCCAAACATGTCCCACAGGGCTCCCACTTTAAACAGCGAGAAGGAAACCTCTCGGAAATCCTTTTCCTTTTGGCAGTCTGTGATCGCGAGGGCCCTCAGGAGCTGTTTGTGCACTGCTCTGCATACAGCGTACACACACACACACACACGCAGGATGGAAAAAAAAAAAAAAAAAATCTCTTTGCACCAGACATGCCACACATGTAGACGAGCACATGTGCAAACACAGACGCATGTATCATACACTGTGTGCATACCCACAGACGTGTGGTGACGTGCTGAGCGCTCACACACACACACACACACACATCAGCAGCCCACACATGAACTCACAGCATCGTAACAAAGAGCACGAGATGTGAGGCTGCTGCGGTGAAGCTACTGTACGCTCCACCGTTATCATTTATCATCAGTGCCAATGTAAACGTTAACCTACGTGAACGGGACGAATAAAAGAAGAGACAATAAAATAAACAGCACGTCTTTACACGAGATCTCTATTAGAGGAACAGCTAATGATCACGTTCATCATCTGCTAATTGATCCGGACTGGAAAATGTCAGACAATGTGCTTTATAATCTTCTAAAGGTGTGGATGACTTCTTCTTCTTCTTCTTCTTCTTCTTCTTCGTGATCTAAAACCGGCAGAAATTCATTTTTTGGCCTTTTTGCTTTAAAAATGACTGAATCTCACAATGATCGCTGATTAATTTTCTATGAATCAACTAACTGATTGATCGACTTCAGCTCTTATCTCCGCTGTTTGACAGGTAATGAATAACCCGGTTTCCTCCCAGCGTCCCATCATGCCAAATGTTCTTCAGAGGAGATGCTGGACTCCAACAGAGGACATAAAGTACATTTAATACAACAATGTGTGATTCACCATTAAAAATGTGACAGATTATAAATAATCTAATAATGTTTTCATGAATGATTAAAGTGATCATCATTTTCTTGGTGAATCTAAATAAGAAAAGGGTGAAAAGGGGCTGCTTGTCTGGTCTGAGCGACATTCGGTGGACCGTCAAAAGTCTCAAAGACGACCGGCGAACATTCACATCTGAGAGAAGCTTCAGCATTTTTCCTTCATCGATTATCAGACATTAATTTTCTGACATCTGTTTTCAGCTCTGTTTTCATTATTAATCAGTCTGTCCATTTTCTCAATTAATCAATAGTTCTTTGAGATGTCAGAAACACTTCGACTGACCGCCTGTTGAATGTACACCAACAGGAAACCTCCTGAGATCAGTGGATTGTGAATCATTTGCTGTCAATAAGTCGCTTTTTTAACGGACTTTTTCAGGTTTAAGACTGAAGTTGCTCCACTTGAACTGAAAGAATTAAACATGCTCTCCGAGTCTTGTGTTCCATTAAATATACCACAACACACACATCTCCAAAGCGGACTCGCACTCCTCTGTCTTTCATTGCGGGGAGCGAAAATGATTCCACAAAGTGTAGAAATGTGAAGCTTTTGAGCGAGTCTGTAACTTTTCTTCTCCAGCAGTCGTACTGTATGATAATGGAGAGGAGTGCCGAGTGTTTTACAATGCCTCACATCAATAATTTCACACGTCTGCGTCGGAAGTAAGCATTTTCAATTTCCAGACACTACTTCAATTGACTTCTTGAATAATACAGGACAGCAATTGAAGCAACATCGTATTTACCCCTGTGGAGACGATCGCAAATACTTTCGAACTATTTCAGCTGGGCATAAAGGAATCATGAAAGGCCTCGCTGCTCCCCAGCGTCCCTTTGCACGGGGAATGGAACCAGAGTCTTAATATCCAAACTTCAAATAGTTCCTGTAGAACCAATGCAATGGTGACGGGGCGGGAGGGGGAGTTCATTTACACTTTACTCACTTTCTTTCCTTTCATTCTTCAGCCCTCAGAAGTGTCTCTTCTCTGTTACATCGAAAGTCAAAAGAAGGACTGAAGAGAAAATCTTTTCTTCTTTTCTTTTTTTAAAGAAGCACATTCCCTGTGAGCTATGGAGGCTTAGAATGGTTAGACAATTTAATTGGATAAAAGGAAAAGATTAAAGAGGCCCTGACTCTGTTCCATAAATAATTGATTTCTAATGTATTTGTAGTGGCAGTGAGACGCTGTTGTTTGGGAATGGGGGATGTTGAGTGGCAGAACGCTTCAGATTTCCCTCAGTCTTTGCCTTCTTTGTTTTTTCACGCCGTGATATTGAAGCAGCATGAAAGGCAGAGAGGGAGCACACTTGCAGCTCAATTTGATCTTACATCGTCAGAAATCAAAGATCGTGCATGTAAAGAAGGATCGCACGGAACTTTTTTGTGGGAGACCAAACTTTTCACACTATGTTACTAAAGAATACAATTCTGCTGGTGCAACCCTTGCAAACCCCAAAGGCAAAGCCGGCAACTGCAGCTCGTATCCAAAACTAATAAAAGAATCACAAAATCCATTTCGGGACTTCAACTAAAGTTTCGTGCTTGGATTAAAATATCTGATAGATATGGTGGTAAAAACACAAAACACACTCAACCGCTGCATATGTTGTGTTTCAATAGGAACAACACAACAACGCTGAGAGGAGAGGATTAAAACGCAGCTAACAGGAATGCGGCCGCAGCTAATTATCTTGCTCTACTTCACATTTTCACTGGGCCTAATTTTTGAGTAAGTGTTTCCAGCCTGTGAAACAGCATTGATTTGTGGTGACACCCCTGAAAAGGTGGGCCAAATAAAGGTACAAAGTTGTGATAACTTCTTCACACTTAATTAAAGACATAAACAATAGGTCAGCGAGTGGTTAACAGCAGAAAATAAGTCTGTCGAACACATTAGGAGTCCAACCGCCAGCTACTGAACTGCCAGAGGCCACAATTTGTGCGCTGTTTCATCTCTTCCCCCTCTAGGTTAATCTACTTTGTTGCTTCAGATTGCCCTCCGTGCAGCCTGACAATGCTGTGGCCTTCAGTTGCCTCGGGATGACGAGGGAAATAGCTGTCATCGCTGCATTTCAATCTCCGAATGCCTCATTCCTAACCCCTGCCTTTAATCTCATTCCCAATGTCAGCAAATAGCAATCTGCAGAACTGCTGCGGCGATGGTGGAGGATGGAGGAGAGGCGAGCCCGTGCCACTAAGCATTACCGCTCGGCCTGTCAGGGCCCGCGGCGGCGGAGCGAGGGGGACTGAGTGTAGGTTACATGTTTCTGAAGCAGGTTGGCAGGAGCGACGTGGAGGGGTGCCAGGGAGCGAGCGGGGCTGGCGAATGGGGTGAAAGAGAGCGAGGAAAGGCGGGGGAACAGGTGAGCGTGTGTGCGTTCAGAGACGTCTCTGTGTTTATCCGCTGTGCATCCGTGTGCACCCGTGTGCTAGCAACTATGTATGCGTTTGCGTGCATGAGCATGCGGATGTCTACTCATTCCTGAGGTCAAACGCTCACTCACAAATGAAATCTAGCAACGTGAGTGCCCGGAAGCCTCAGCTGGGCTCGCACGGCAGCTGATCTTGCAAGCCTCAGTGGAGCTGTCTCAACGAGGCAGGATAGCAAGCGCCGAGCCTGGCGGGGGAGGAAGGGGAGGGGAGGGGGAGGGACGGGGTTGGTCACCTCACGTGAACCGCTGCCAAAAAGCAGGCTTCTGTCGCCGGGAAGAGAAGCCCCATGCTGGCACACTGCATCAGCTGAGAAACTAGAAAGCAGCGTTGCGAGGTCAGCGGCAGTGCTGGAGCAAGATAATGAGAGGGAGAAGAGTGGCGAAGAGGACCCATAAACTACGCCCAAAACACGGCGTCGCGCCTCATGAGCCGCTCCGAACGGGCGCAAATATAATTAAGCTCTGAAAACACCACCAATTACAAGCAAGGTGACGACATCGCAGAAAAAAAAAAAAAAAACTGATCTCATTCATGAAGGAGCTGCAGACAATTTAAAGGGAAAAGATGGAGGATTTTGTAGAATTTCTTCAATCTGACAAATTTGTAGATTCAAAGCGCTTCACGTTATTTGCATAAGAAAAAGGGTCTTGGGAGTCAAATCCGCAGCCTCACACTGACACACATGCGGCATTTTCCCTCTAAAAGGCAGCGATGATGGATCATCCGTGGCTATTGTGTTGTTTAATCTAGTCTTTTGCAGTCATACATTATAATCCACTGTAGGTGGTATAGTGATGCATGGGCTTTAGACGAGTTGCCATGTCACCAGACTGCCTCATGCCATGCCCCCCCGCCCCGGGTGGTCGCTGACCTCCTTCCAGCAGCATTATGCTCTTCTGTCTCATACAGATTGTTGCAACATACACATAAACACAGGGAGTACAGTGCAGCACAACAAAGAGGCAACACTTAGCCACTGTGATTGGAGGAAATCCTCTGACAGCGAAAGAGGAAACAGGCTCTTCACGCTTAAAGGGCCTGTGAGGAGATTACTGCGGGAGAAAGTGGAGGCAGGTCGGAACTGAAACGAGCTGCGGCCGCGTCGTTGGTGGAGGACAGACGCGAACCCGACCGTTCAATCGCTTTTTCATGTTGGTGTCAAACGTGGAGCACATGTAATGTCATTTACTGCATGGTAGTATTTCAATTTTGTCATTTTAATTGAAGTATTTAATTACATGTCACTCCATGTTTGGTAGTTTTATAACATCTTAACTGATTTTAAAGTTCTTATCCTTAAGATTTCAGTCCTGGTTGATTCGGTGGTTACTGCAGTGACAGCAAGCATGATTTAAAAATCCTGCAGGAAATACGACAGAAGGGCCACCGGTGCGTCCGTGACGTGACTTCAAGCTGCACGAGCTGCTGTTGTCATTTTTGGACGCACATTTGCCGAGCGTGTTTCTTAGCTAGCTTTTAATGTGAAGCAGCAGCTTCAGGAAACGTTGGGTTAGCATTAGCAGCAGCTGCAGGAGAGGCTGATGTCGGTAAGGTAAAATCAAAAAACGCATCATTTCCTGTGAATCTGTTGTGCTGCGGTTGACAGTTAGTTTCAGGGCGGGAATGGCGGACTCCGCCACCAACAATGGAAGCTACTATATAGAGAGGTGGTTAAAGAATGTAAATATACTGAGCGAGTGAATTCTATATGACGCACTCTCAGCTGCATTTTAGATCTGAAAATACGTTTAAATGTATTCTCACGTCGTACCTGCGAGTTCACGAGAGCTTCTGTTTTTTCTGCGTTTACGTGCCACCTGAACATTAAAAATGAACTCACTTTAAAGGTATACCTTCACACACTCAACAGAAAGAGTTATCTGTTTTCGGGGAGACGGTTGGCCGAAGGCATTTGGAGGCTGTGGAGGAGGAGTGTGGTGGGGAAGTGAGGCTGGGGGTGGGGTGGGGTGGGGGGGGGTGTCTTTTTAAGCCAGCAGAAAGGTTTTACTCTGACACACATCCCACTTGTTATGACATGCAGAGACACATCTAAAAGCAAACTCCTGAGAGGTTGCTGAGGGCGACCTCAGTAATATGCTAATGGATCCACCGGAGTATCTTAGACAATGCACAAAGCTGTCTAAACTGGAAGCCTATTAATACATTAAGTTATGATGCTCGGTTGTGTTCTGAAGAAACCGAGGCAGCTCCACAAGAGCGCACTGTGTGAACCTAAACTTTTTCTGACCCAATTACCTTAGCTGATCTGTTCTGACTCCTCTGGCCTGTACTGTTACTGGAGCTACACTGCCATTTGTATCTCTTCCAAGATTCCTCATGAACATTTCATGTGAGGTGTCTTATAAATTATGAGGGCTCCTCCAGCTGACATTATGAGGAAAAATGGCAAAGGCTGCCTTTTCTTCTCCGGCTCTTATCATAAAACAAAGGCTAGCTCAAAGCAGGAGGAAAGGCTTTTCCGACAGCTCCGGTCCTGAGTGGTGTACAGTACGCCCAGACGAGTCCCGCTGCTTATTTCCAGTGACTATCGCTCCACCATCTGATAATAACATTACAGAAACATTTATGCCACTGCTCAGAAATCCCTCTGGAAAATCGCTCTGTATAAATATTGATTGGATATTAAAATTTCACATCTTTCTTAATTCTATACAGTGGAATACTGAAAGTCTGGAACCGCATGAAGGAATTCTCAACTTGTCATTTTGGTATTAAAGGAGAAATAAAAACAGATTCTCTGCGGCAGAATGAACTACACTGCATAAGTATCATCATCACTAATTGTAAATAATGCAAAGCATCTCATCCTTTCAATTATTCAGCTTTATGTCCTGGTTTTGGTTGACAGAAATGTAGTGATGACAAAATATTGTAAGTTCCTCTGATGCACAAATGCCAAGGCATCTGTACTGCAAGCTGAGTAGCTGTGTCTTATTAGATTTCCACAAACACAGTACACCTACGCACAACCTAAGTGGATTAAATATGACGGATGATGACATTTGGAGAAAAGGCTCTTTCAGATTACTCAAATCTAATCTGGAACTCTAAATCAGGACTAATCAGTTGCTTTTCAAAGAAGCTTCAATCATAGGAGGAATTTCTGGCTTGCAAACTGGGTTTCTCGCAAGAAAAGCCGTTCTTTTATAGTGCTTCATTTTCAGGTTTTTTACAGTTGGAGAGGCGCTTGTATTTGAGAACGCCTGCTTCTTATGTGCCACAGAGAAGTCTCCAAAGACGTGACCGGTGCAGCTGCTGGACCGGAGCGTAGGGATGCTGTGTAACTTATAGGCTACAGACGGAGCTCCATTGAGTCTAATGAAAAGTTTCTCTGTGACATCACAGAGCCAGAGAGTAACGTTAATTCAATTCAATTAAACCCCTCTGGACCAATGAAAACTCACTATAGCTGTTTCAGATAAGAAGCTCATCAAAGACATTAGTGACACCAATAAAACTTTGCTATAGGAAGACAATGATCCAGTCCAGTAGCGCGCTAGAGATCGCAGCCCCACTTTGATTAATCTTGTTAATTACTAGCCTTAGGGTTTCAGCAACTGCTAGCCCTCTTCCCCCTGAACCCCACCAAAAAAAGAAGGGGCTTGTGTGCCATTAGATTCTTTGTAATTACAAAAGTCTCCTGCCTTGGGACTGATTCTGCCACAGCCCCGCACATACAGTGAGGAACAGGCCCGACCAAAGTCAGTTTTAACATTAGCTGCGGTGGCTATGTGTACATTATTCAGCGGGGGAGGACGGGGGCTCGGCGGATTTGCAAAGCAGCATGTGCCTGCGCTTGAACTCTCTCCTAATGAGTCCCTGCAGTCACCTCAGTCGAACGCTCCTGCCCTCATCCTCTTTCTTTCCCCCAGTTAATTCAGCTGTCGCCTTGTTTAACCACAAGATGACCCTCCTCCCTGCCTCTCTCCCTCCCCCCGCCGCCCACCCCGCCCTCCACTCCAGTAACAGCCAGCCGCTGTCAGCCGGGGACGCGCACTCTATCCCTAACTTGCTCTGGCTACCTCAGCTCACATATGACCCATTTCTCCCATGTCCTTGTTTTACCAGCCTTCAGCCAGCCAGCCTTATAGTTGGCAAACAGTGGCGTGTGCATGCATGGTATAGCAGTGCACAGAGTTCATGCCAGGTCTGCTTCGCATACACATTCACCCAAAAATTAGGCCAACAAGGCTTTGAGGGCCATTCCTCTGTAAAATGACTACACTTTGCTTAAGCCAGCAGATCCATTTGACCTATGTCTAATGTGAACCAATTAAGGTTTTTTACATCAGCGCGCACCAACGTGAAGCCGAATATCCCTTAATACCAGTTAAATACATGTCCCTGTAGCTATAATACACCTACACATGCTATCGTGGTGTGCTGTGTGATTATGTGCTGATATAAAGCCTGCTCCAGAGTCCCATTGAATGTATTGAGTGAGGTATCTAATGGGCATGGGAACTAATTCCAGGGCAAAGGGGATTAAAGGCTAGAGAAGAGCGAGCAGCAGAGGGATGGCACTCGCTGGCAGCCGAGGGTACAGAGGGCGGAAAAATAGAAATGAAATATAAACGCACAGAATCCTTGTCTTTTGAATCCTATTTTGCAAAATAGTATTAAAATTGGTATTTGTTTAATCCTGGCAGTTATATATATATATTTTTTAGGTTTTTCAAATGGGAGCGAAATTAAATATCGGGCGCTTCAGTGAAAAGAATGTGAGAGAAATAGTGTAAGAAACACGGCTCAAATCAAATCAAATCAGGACGTTTCATCTGTCCGAAGCCTTTATCTCTCATTGTCATTAGACCCTGAGCCAGAGCTGAGCCGTGTCCTTTGATCACAGATACAGTTTTGAGACTCTACCTTGAGGACTGGTTGATACGGCGCGCTGCCGCGTCTCCGCTTGGAAATCAACGGACAGGAAGCGCCGAGATGAATCCTGCGTTAACCCCGTCTGTATCACATCTGCACTGTACTCGACCGCCTCCGGCCGTTTCCCATAAACACTAATCTAGTGATACAAAACAAACTTTGGGCTGATCAAAGAACCCTTATTGCGGGTTTACTCTATTAACCCACTTTGTTCTATTTAGACCATAAATGTGCTCTGGACTCGCCTTCGTCGGACACGTCTTCACACTAATCGAGGTGTTTGTTTCTTCTGTTATTTTCACAAAGTATCACAAAAATGACAGAGTGAGTGCTACTAATGAGATCACATGCCCTGTGTGTGTGTGTGTGTCTGTGTGTGTGTGTGTGTGTGAAGCTCTCTCCAGTATTAGTGTTACATGTGAATCAAACAGTGACTCACAGGCTAATTTTAGCCACTTTGCTACGCTCACCTGTGAATGACTGTTGTTGTGTCACACACTTAGAGCAGAAATGATTCTATTCTTTTGTTTGGTGACACAAGATGTGGTAATAAAGCACTACAGCAGATTTTTCTCTGACCAGACCAGGAAGATTAGATATTAATATTATGTATGTGTATGTGTGTGTGTGTGTGTGTGTGTGTGTGTGTGTGTGTGTGTGTGTTTCCACGTGCTTTTTGGACAGGTCTCTCCTGTAAATAATGTATCTCGAGATACTTTCGGGTTAAATAACTGCTGAATAAAACAATACAAATAAAAATGAATATTTAGAAAACACTGTATGCTCTAAAAAGACACTGCTGTCTCTAATAATTTGGCCGTTATCTTACATGTTTTCGCTGCAAGAAATCTGTGATTAGTTTGCTAAACGAGTGAGCAATGCTGAAAAGATAAAGTATGTCGACTTCTACGCTCAGAAAGGAACTATATGAAGATTTTCGTCGCTGTCTAATTGCTGCTGCAGTTACTGGATGTGTGTGTTGGGTGAGCAGCTTGACTGTTGTTCATGTTTTGATGCTAACATTTGTCTCACTGGCTAGAAATGTTTCTTAGCAGCAAGAACGTAGTCAGCCAAAAATAAGTAATAAAGTTATTAGATGATTAGTTGCAGCTAGCATCACATACAATCTGCTAAAGCCTGGCTAGCATGCTAACACCAGCAAAGGCTAATACACCAGATGGGAAATCTAGCTGTCCTGCTCCTGATAAAATAAAATGAAAAACAGAATTCGGGTTGCGATGGGACATTATGTGGTTGACAAAAATACCTCACAATGTGCTCTGTGGGAAAGGCCTCTGCTAACCAGGAGTGTGTGAGGCGATGCTTCTTACCGAAATATTCCTCAGACGGCGGGTTGTCCATGTCAAACAGCATCTTCTTGGTCAGGCGCTCCAGCTCGTCCTCGGGGTGGGCGACGGGAGCGCTGCCCTGAGGACCAGAAAAGGAACGTAGTTGGGATTCACAAAGCCGACCGAGGTAATGAAGAGCATTTCAGCAGTTTCTTGCATTTATTTCCACCTCACTGATGGATATCACCTGCGATCCGAGCGCTGCTTAAAATGCAAAGAAAAAGAATGTATTGCTTAACGAAATACGTCCAGGTTCAGCTTACAGATTCACAAAAACCCGACTTCAATAAATCAGGATGAAGCTCGCAAGGTCAAACAAAACACATTGGCTGTAATCAACATGCAGTGGATGGTCTTGAGTCTGCCTTTCCCCTCTGAGATATCTGACCCTGGCTCAGGCCCCAGTGGTGGTGCAGCCCAGAAGGTTGTGCATATCCTTCAGTGCAATACAAGCATGTGGAAAAAAGTGTGACCCTGACTAATCCTTGTATTTTGAAAAATAATGATAACAGAAGGAAAAGAGGAGGCAAACATTAGAAGAAAGCTACTTTCAAGTCTCGCACACTTGGGCGATAGGTCAGGAGATTGTTATTTAGTCATACTCGGAGCACAAAAGACTTCAGGTGTGAGCTGGGTTGAGGCCTAATCTGTGAGAGATGTTAGAGGGATGACATAACTCTCTGAAGATGCCACTTCCTTCCTTTCCTCGCGAGCCTGCCCTCCCTCTTATCATGCCGTCTCTGACATCTGCCTGCTGTGTGTCTGTATGGGGCTGACGTGTCGTGCCTGACATTTTCTGCCAATCATCCGCGGCTCCACCACCCCCCGCCCCCCCGGCGCCCGGCTCACGGCCCAATCCCGTCACAGGTGTGTGTGTCCTTTGCAGACGCCCTGGAGGCCTGAACTTGACTCTTCCTCTCCTGCTGCGTGGCCGAGCTTTTTCACAAATCACTGACGCTCGCGTGACCTTCCCTGGATCTGCGGCCGGCCGGATCTTTACAGTAGATTTGATTTTCAATATTGCAGCACGGGCCGTGATCTGAGCTGACCTTTGAGGTGTTCCTAATTGTGACTTCTGGGAGTTGGGTGAATGTTGCGACCGGTCTGGTTTTGTACGAATTTATCCGTGGTTTACGGTGTCGCATAAAGGCATCAGATTTGTCAATAAGAGATTGAGTGAGAAATGTTTTTGTATTCAGATTGAAAGAGTAATTACAGATGGTGTCAAACAACTCCTCTGGTGTTATTGATGACTTCATTTGCGTGCACGTAATCTTCGTTAATGTGACTCACCGCATGTGTCAGTCAAGGTTTCAGTGTGTGTATGTGGGGTCGGCGCAGTTTTAACGTCACATTAAAGGTGGTAGTGCATATACGCAGAGCATTTGGCGCGAGAACACGCAACGGTCTGCTGACTTAATCTCCGGAGACGGCGAGAAATGCTGAGCTCTGATTACCGTCCACAGTGTATCAAACTGAACTTTATGATGCATGACTTCTGCTCGGCCCGGCTCGGGATGCAGCGGGCTGATAATGGAAGCCCAAACAGTAGGTCTCATTAACTGTGAGGGATCGACACGTTCGATGTGCAAATCTTCCTGCCGTGCCGGCGCGCTCTCTGGAGAGCAGCTGGGCCCGAGCTCTTGGAATTCTTGGCACCTCGCGCCTCCTCGGCCACTCAACCGTAAACAGCCGGGATCACATCATGGGGGATTAGGAAGAGATGAAAGGCACATTCCTCCATTGTCGGCTCAAATTACACGACTCTTTTTTTAATAACGCTCAATGTTTATTGGAGGTGTACGTGGAGGGAGTTGATTTCCGATACAACTACCTGCATAAAAGGGTAGATAATAAGCCTGTGCAATATTCGTACACCTCAAAGAAGTGCTCTTGTTGTCAACGTGCTGCTCATTATGCCCGTGTTGTTGGTTTGAGACAGTGAAGAGGACGATTTAACACTGTTAATCTTAGCTCCACATCAAAAGCACATTGGAGAGGGAACGAAATGCTGCTATTACCAGAAACAGACTTTTGAGTTTAAGCTTCATTTATACCTTATCCACTCTTTGACACCCTGCAGCAATGCACTGCCAGAGAGTTTAAAGCACCTTGTTAGGGAGTCTTTTGTGACAGCACGGAATAATTTTTCACTTGAATAAGAGAAAGAAATTGCTTCCCTGCATGCTTTATGATTGCTTCGCAGTTCCTGTTCAGCCTTTCAGAGGCAACAATAGAAACCATACAGCAGCTATACGTGCTGGAGACATGGTTTTTCAGTTATGTCTGGCTCAATTCAGTAAATTGTTTGCCTGTGGCCTCAGGACACTCAGGCGCAGTTTCATTGAAGTTAGTGCTTAAGTTCAGCGGTGACCGGGTTAACAGCTGCACCTATTTCCCACTGTTTTCCCAGTATGTCGAGGCTTATAGTTTCAGGTCATCTGCCATCTGCTTTTTAATGGCAGAAATCCTATCAGTTGTAATACCCCTGAGAGACATGCTGATGGACCATCAAATGCCATCCACTTGACAAACGATTTTCAGAGAGTTGCTAAATGCCAGACCACTTAGAATCAAAAGCAACAATAACATCTGTAAATGACCACCGTTGCGTGCTACCTGATACAGCGTGACAGGGAAAGGTGAGCAGACAAAGCAGAGTCTGGGAGCTGATCGCTGCTCCTCTGCCACATCTATGAATAAAGCTGTGAGCACCACCCACTGTGGAATTGGCATTGTGTCAGAACTGATTAAGTGAGGAGAGAGTGTGTGTGTGTGTGTGTGTGTGTGTGTGTGCTGGGGGAGCTCGGTACGTGCTCTCACCTGATGCCCTGACAGCATCGTGTCCCGCTAAGAACCAAACCTCAGGCTCTGTCTTTCCTGCTTCCAGTGCAGTGATAGAGAGTGAACAGGAGAGACAACTCAGATCTAAACCTCTGTTAGCGGAGCTGGAACAAAGAGTCCAAGTGAACACACGGCTGCAGCTATTTACATATCATCACCTGCGACGGTACAGAACGAGAGGAACTTACAGATCTGCGAGATAAATCGTGGCAGTGCAACCCACAGGTCAACCGTGCTGTGTCACAACAGTGATGTAACACGACTTCAGTTATACATTAACACGAGAAGGACGCAGATTTTTGACTCCTGCTGTCTGCATGTCAGACGTAAAACCTGTTAAAGTCAAATTAAAATTGTCTAAGAAGTATATAAAGTATATGGACATGCTGTGAGAGCGCCCCCTACATCTGAGGGGGTGCAAATGTTTAATTGGTGCGATACGGCCGTGGACACTTAGTCACACCTGTGATTAGCGCTCTCTACGCTACGCTCAAGTAATTATACGTTCTGACAGTCTGATCATTTGTCATAACCACAAATGGAGTCATGAGAAAGACACCGCTAATGCTAGCTAAAGCCCCTCCTAATGCTAAAATAAATGTTAGCTGAATGGTTGACCTTTGTTACATGTCAGACATGTCTGACTCATTCATTCATTTTCTATACCCGACTATCCCTTTCGGGGTTGCGGGGGGCTGGAGACTTTCCCAGCTCTCAACAGGCGAGAGGCGGGGTACACCCTGGACTGGTCGCCAGTCGATCGCAGGGCAACATACACACATACAAACATTCATGCTCACACTCACACCTAAGGGCAATCTTAGAGTAACCAATTAACCTAATGAGCATGTTTTTGGTCTGTGGGAGGAAGTCGGAGAGAACCCCCGCATGCACGGGAAGAACATGCAAACTTCACACAGAAAGGCCCCGCCCAACCCGGGGATCGAACCGGCGACCTTCTTGCGCACTACCTGCTGCTCCACCGTGCCGCCCATGTCTGACTCTTAGCTGTCAAACTGTCCAATAAATGCAAACCTGATGCCTCTAAAGAATAAATAAAGACATGAACAAAAAGCAACATCTTGTGGAAATCAGTGCTAACGTTAGCAAAGTATGCTAACTCGCTTCCACTAACAAGCTAGTTAGCCTAGTTTGCTAGCTTCCAGATTCCAGATGAAAAACAAACTTCAGAGCATGATGGCGAATGCTGTAAAGTGACGTCGCGGATCGCTAAGCTACGTAATACCATGTGGGCTTGTTGAAAAAAAGGCAGCAGGTTCACTCGTAAAGTCTCTGATTATGATGTTATCCAGTCAGTCGCACAGCGAGGAAGCTGACAGAGCGCCTCTGAGGCAAAGCCAGTCTATTTAAAAAGCACCATTCAGACACAAAGTGCTTCACAGGAGCACAGAAATACATTAAAAAATAAGACATTAAAAGACAATAAAAGATTAAAAAGAAGCTATGTACCTAATTTACTGGAGTACTGCAGTAAACAGCACTGATTCAAGGCCTGATTTAACAGCTTTAGCAGACTTCAGGTATTCAGGAAGCACAGAAACTAAAAGCTGCTGCACCTCGCTTGGTTTTGATCCTGGAACACTGAGTGAGTCTGTCCCAGACGACCTGAGGAGGGGTCTGGATGCTCTACATCTCTCAAATGTCAAAAAACTGCTGCTGAAACGCGTCCTACAATGGTTTCATCCTCCCATCCTCACACAGTTTATATTTCCTCACACAAAAAAACAGGAGAGTTCAAATTTCAGTTCAACTTTTGAGGAATCACGAGCTGCAGCCTCATATTTAGGCCAGCACGTTTTTTACACAGCTCAAAAGAAGCAACGTGCAAAGACAATGAGACGAGAGGCGCTCCGTAAACAGCAGGAAGCGCTGAGCCGAAAGTGATAACCAGCAGGGAAAAAGTACAAACGCTGCAGAGAGAGCCCAACGCAAGACAACTGGTAAACAACACTAATCTGTGTGTGTAAACCTGCAGTCGTCCATCAGCTGCGCCGCGCTTCTGTTTCACTTCCTGTAAACGCAATGTTGCACCTTAAACCGAAAGCAATTGTCTTACCTTTTACGACGGCTTAACGTTTCCTGCACGATCAGCACGAACTGAAGAAAGACATAATCACTCACAGACATATTTACCCACAGATTAAATGATGATGGACTTTACAATGCAGAATGCTCTTTGGTGTCGATGGAGCTGCGGCTTTAACTCGGGCTTTTAAAGGAGAAGCTTTAGTCGGCTCTCAATCTGACATCCTGGCTTTTGTCCCCCTGAATCACAATGGTATTATTTCGAATGGACACAGCCTTTGAAAGAGAAATGGCTTATTAAAATAATAGCAATATTAAAAACAACAACAGCAAATGGACCACTGCATTCGTTAGGGTTCATGCGGGATTGAATTTTTTTTTATTGGATTGGAATATCTAAAAAAAGCTTCTTTTTTTTTTTTTTTTCGCCGCAACACTAAACGAGTGATTATAGCAGCTTAGGCGACTCTGTTTTACCAAAACAATGAAAGGATTGCTGGATCAGTCACACTATCCTTTCAGTGAGTTGGTGTGTGTTTGCGTGTGTGTGTGTGTGTGTGTGTGCGAGGGGGGCTTCAGCATGTCGTGTGTCTGCAATCAAACATATGGGTTAAACACTTAAAGATGCTTTTTTTGTGTGTATTAAGAGCCATCAGTTTATAATGGATGGCTTATTTTGATTCCACACTGCAGAGGCCCATCTTCTCAACTGCCTTTGAACGGCAGATTGTTTGTGTCACTGTGACACAGCGGCACACTTCAATAGAAACCTTGGAGAGTGCCTCATTACTGTGATTCATTCGTAAGACTGACCAGACAGAGTTATATTGATGATAATACAAAGGAAGGCTCTGTTTTGATCACACGGCTAATGTCAAGACGCCACTCTCAGCAGCATACGGCCGCAGCAGGTATCCCACTTCAAACGGGAGCGCTTTGTCTGGACAGAAATAATATTTGTGGGAAAGTTGCTTTGTCATTTTTAAGGCCGCAGCATGTTTAATTGAAGAACTGTGTGAAATCAGTGGCTTTATGTAATCCAGCTGATGAATTTGCTGCTCGCGATGTTAAACGGGTTATGAGTAATCTGTAACGCATTACACTTTGAGAAGAACCATCGCAGCGCTGCATATTAAGCTCAAGGCCACCTTCTGAGGAGGCACAGATAAAGTATACATTCTCTCCAAACAAAATAGGTCATGCTGTTTCAGCTCCAATTAAATGCTGAGAAAAAATAACAGCCAACTGTAGAGCAGCTGTGTACAGAGCAGCCAACGATAATTAAAAATTAACCAATTCCATAATTGACATTTTCCGCAGCCACTCAAATCTTTGCTGTAAACTGAATTCACATAAAGGGATGAATTTCAGAGTGTTCGCAGACATGTAATGTATGTGGAGGGGCCTTTCAATGTTGGTAAGATGGTGCGTGTGTAAAAACTAGGTCATCTGTTCGGAACTGACACATCCCCCTGCAAACAGATATTTGAAAATCTGAGAGTGTGGAGAGGGGAGCCACGAGCGATCTGGAAAAAACAACAACAAATGACTGCACAAATTGTCGGGACGGAGATAAAACTTATTTGGCGTCTCTTTGTGCACCATTACGATCCTGTGAATGCAGCAAACACCATATTACACAGGATGCAGGTTTCCCTGGTTTGGGTGAGAGCTCGAAGCGTCTCCCTGCTGTTTCCTCATGTGGTAGCACAGACCTATATTTAAACACATGTGGTGGATATAATGAAGATTCATACAGGTTATGTCTTCAAATCGATGTATTGGCAGCCTGCGCTTCCTTTTGTAATACACACTGTTGTCCGTCTCCTGTGTAATTTTGCCTCCTGAGCAAACCATGATATATCCTTCTCCCCTCCACCTAAACAGCTGCATGGTTTGACTGAATGACACCCTGAAGGATATCTGTTGACCAAACACTACCACTGAAACGTCTCCGCCAACAATACACAAAGCCCGGTCCGCTGAGGGACGCTTCCTTGATGAGAAAAAATGTTTAGAAAGTGCACACGTCTCACGGATTCAGAGCCAGGGACGGATGAGAGTCCTTCTGTGGACGGAGGAGGATGTTAAAGAGGGCAGAGAGGAGTCTCGTTCCAGCAACGGCCAAAAAACAAAGAAAACTTGTTTGTGTGCAGGGAAGCATTGGGACTGACAGGAGACCATGTCCTCCAGGAGCCAGCAGGGGCCACTGTTCATGCAGGTGGTTTTGGCTGCCTGGTGTCTGAACCAAGACAGCTTCATACCTTCATGGAGTCTGTGCTTAAAGGGCAAAAGACTCGGATCAATACATAACGCAGCCAAACAGTCTCTCAGATGACCTGCGCCTTTTTCATTAACCAGTAAACTAATAAATCCTTTACATAGCTCACATCACCACAAACAGAGGCTTCGACTCCTCAGAATCAACCAATTTACTACAAAAACACAGCTATGACAATTTACTGTCACATGACCGACTGTCACCCAGCATGCCACAGGGTCATGAACTAACCACGATGGGAGCTGTGGAGGAATCTCAGGACTGCATCTGCATCTGTTGACCACAGGCCAGCAAGGAGAGGTGGAAAACAAGAAGATAAACAAACCGCTCAGACATTTTAGACTGCCGAGGCTCACTGAACTGCAATGACAGCTATCGATCGGGCCAGTTATTTACCAGCCAGGCCGTTCGTCTCAGAGGGGGGGCAGAGGAGGAGAGGGTGGCGGGGGCTATTATTTATGAACGTTATGTGACAAAGACTTCTGATCTACGGAGGGTTACCGCTGACCGAATGAACCGGCCAATCAACAAACTAACAAACAAACAGAGGAGGAAACACGAAGGACAACGCAGCCTTTCATTTTTGAGTGAAACCGGCCAGTTAAAAAATGAGCCTGACTCAGTCAAAGCGCTGACCTCGTCTTCATTTAACGTGAAAACAGTTCACTCTGCGAGGCTCTGTGACGCCACACGATGAAGCTCTAGTTGTCGCGTGTTTTATGAGCTCAGTTTCTTGTCAGGTGGAAAAATGCTGTAATGAATGACGAATCGAGATCCTACTGTTTCCCAGGAATTCTCACCAAAGATTTCTGCCTGAGAAAAACACTTCTGAGATTTTTTTTTTTTTTTTTTTTTTTTGCTTGTGTAATCTCAGCAACACACTTCCAGTTCCACACTGGCAGTGTGTTTTTCCACCTCACAGTTAATGTACTGTTTAGAGGGGTTATTCTTTACATCCATATAAACGAATGAGTATGGAAGAGTAACATTAGAAAATTAGAATAATGAGAGAGTGAAGAATTCCAGGGAAAGATTTTATAATCACCAGGAAACCTTAAACCCTCATATGCAGCAGCTACATCAGATAATTACTTTGCAAGCTAATTTATTTGGGCTGGATGTGGCTTTTTTCATAAATAGCCAAACCTTTCAGAATATTTTTGGATATGCAAAAATTTGCATTTGCAAGTCCGTCAGTAAAAGGCTTCATAGACCAAATACTGTCAGTTCACAGCAGACTTTGGAAAAACACAGGCGTCACTAAAAACATGAAGTGGCTGTGTTCCAATTAGCTGTGCCAGTAAGCCATACCAGCATGCAGGCATACACGAGGCAAAGGTGAGAAAGGCAAACAGTGAATCAGCACATATGGTCTCTGCCCCCGGACGACTCCAGACTGCAAAACTTGTTGAAATTCAAGCAAGCAGCTGTGGTTTGAACATTATATGATCTTTAATGGCGCACTGCAGAGTTTTCGTCTACACAAACACTTTTATGTCTCCTAAGCTCATCACTACGACACTTTTTGGCACATGACCGCCAACGACTGTCAACCAGTGGAACAGCCTGAAACCACTGGCAGGAACATGTGTGTCGAGATACAAACAAACAGAGACCCGCTCGTCAAAACATTGCTCCACAGCACTCCTAGTGGTCAAAGACTGCACAGTGTACCTTTAATGTTGCAGCTGCTGGTTTCACACTAGATGTGGTAAATTCTGTAATCCACTCTACAAGTTTGTCATTAATGCTCGTGAATAATTCAAAATCTTGATTAATTCGGAATCATTTTATTAATTCAGCAGTTCTTACAATGGAAACCTTTCTATCAATCCTATTTAAAATCAGCCATGACTCCCATAACCTGGTGACACCCTGGTGACCAACACACACTGTATCTGACCGAAAACACAGTGACAATAAATTACTCATAAATAAATTACAAATATAACTTTTAACTAATTATTTCCACAAGGCCAGTCACAAAAAGTTTGTCGCTTTGACAGTTAATCACTTGAACATAATAGTCCACATATTTATCAATACTACCAATGCCCCTGGTACCCTTAATGGGCCTAATTCGTTTTTGTTGTCGCTTGTGGCTAAATTTGCATAAGAGATTTGTTCCAGCCCCGTTTCAAGCCTGGAAGCAGCGACTGGAAGGAAGCTTTCTGATGTGTTAGCATGATAAAATGAAACATAAGGAGATCCACTTTCCATCACTGACCTCAAGGATCAGGTCTGGAGAACTGACCTTTAGTCTATGAAGCATTTAGTAACTAGAGCTTGTGTGAATCTCCACAAAACACCATGTCCTCCAACAACATGGTTATAGGCACAGCACTAATTATATACAGTCGCTGTACATGTACATGCAGTGCTAGAGGAAGCCAACTGATCCCTGTCCCATAGTCTGAGCTGGATTAAGGTGTACCGACTCCTCAGAGCAATGTGTGCTGCATGGTTACAAGTCATAAATCAGTCAACTGATTTGTGCCAAAAGGTTTAATATTCAAAACCGAGATGAGCAGAGAGGATGAGAGGATTTAACCTCCTCTGCATGGACTCCAATTCAACTGACGATGACTTTATTATTTTTACACTCTACGCACGCCATCTTCTTTATTTCTAATTTCAGTCATCAGAATAAGGCATTAAACTACTCGTGCTTTGTGAGTGTATAATGACACAGCGTATGCATTAAGTTGCCTCTCTAAAGCCTTGTACCTTACAGATTCTGCCCCAAACCCCCCAATTTCCTCCAAAGCCACTTCTATATTTTTAAACTTCACAAAGACCACAGCCTAATTTCAAAACCTCAACAACAAATTGTCATGCACGTCCCTCCCCTGCCTGCTGCAGCTCTGAGAAAAAAACATATCTATGATGTTTATGTGTATCTCCAACGATGCCTTGAAGAGGGGTCGTATGTTCTGTGTTTACCAGAGGAGCCGGCTTGAACGGCCCACTGATGTGGGACTCACCACATGGAAGAGGGGACATTTTTTAGAAGATCTCATGTGATGTTTTTAAACATGTTGGAGCCAATTTTTCTGTTGCCGTCATGTCACTGAAATGCAGAAATCCCACCAACAACAGTGTTCTCACAGCATGAAGGTACCCAGCTGAGTTTTTTTGTAACTAGTAATGCTGTGGATGGGTCGCATGTGCATGAGCACACGGCTGCTATTCTCTGTCAACAGTAGTGCTGTTTTTGGCGGCCTGTTTTAATTTCAGTCTAAGTCTAGTCTTTGTGTCAAGCAGCCATTTTTATTGGTTTTGGTCACGTTCATACTCTTTTTAGTCTAGTCAAGTTTCAGTGGCTAAAAGACTGAACATTTTAGTCTTATTTTAGTTAATGAAAACTGTATTTCAGTCTCTTTAGTAATGCAATTCTATTTAACCCAGTCAATACAGTATAAGTACCTAGTAGAACAGACGAAACCAAAATTTTCTTTTAGCCATTTCACAATTCAAACAAGGTTGTCTCATTATTCTATTATTGTTACCTTATAGACTCAGAATACATCCATTCCAGACATGAAGATGCTCTGATCTGAATTCACAACATATTTATTTTACCAAGCAAAGCCGGCTGGCCTGCCATCGGTCCGTTCTCTGTGTCAGCTGTCTGTCGTTAACGCTAACCGACCGCAGCTGCATCTTCTAAATAACGCCGCGAGTGGGGATTGAGGAAGTGACGTCGCTGCGACTGCGCAGTGCGACCTGATGCAGCCCCTGAAGAGACACAGGAAACAGAAATACTGCAAAATAATAATAACAACGCGACTAAAAGAGACGAAATAACGTTCTAACATTTCGTGTTGTCTCGTTTTAGTCAACGAAAATGAAGAGACGTTTTAGCAGAGTTTCTATTTTATAAACCACATTTAGTCTCGTTTTTGTTCGTCAACAATATCGCATTATATATTTAATTCTAGTTATCGTCACATGACCAGCATTTACGTTGCGTCTGGTCTCATAAAGGTTCGTTGACAACGATATTTAGTCATAATTTCCGTTGATGAAAGCAACACTAGTCTACAGGCCACAGCGATGTGGAGAAAAACACATCAGTACGGCGGCAAAGACGGGCAAGAAGGAAACTGCTAGTAAGTAAACATGAACGCAACACAGCCGGTTTCAAAATAATCTGCTTTTATAAGGACAGAAACGGCATTGAGCGCATTAATCAGGCCTCAAGGATGTATACAAAGCGTTTTGATGAGCAACACTGAATGTAAACAGAAACTTTGTTTACGCCTTTAAATCACTTGAACTCAAAGCACAACACGCATTCGACTTCCTGCGTCACAAATACGACGGTTCAACATGGAGGCAGCGAAAGAACAACAAAGAGCAGAAACGTGAACGAGCCGGGCTGCACGGCTCATTATTCCTGTGTAATACTGACGCAGGTGAGATACTCGCTTTGCTCACGCGCTTCACTTGAGCTGAACATTTGTGCAAAACGCCTGTTTTTTTGTGATTCTTCGTACGATCTTTGATTTCTTCAACAGTATGAGAAGAAACTTAAGGTGTGAGTGGGCGTGCTATTTAAAAACCATGATTCAGTTTGTTTTTAATTGTGCTGTAAAAACAGTATCACTGTCTGAGACGCTGCACGGAATATGTTCTAATTATGTTTTCAGGTTCATTAATTACCTTTCACCCAGCTTGCATGCATACATCACACTCACGCACAAAGCAGAAGCTTATTTTAGTGGTGTCCTTTCTCTGAAAGCTCCACTGTACATTAATTTGGCAGAAATTGCGACACAGGAATAGAAATTCTGATTTTGTCCTTTTAAGACGGTGGCATTTGAATAGCACACAAACAAATGTGTTGAGGCACACAGTGAGAATTTAAAGCTGCTTTTTCTGACGTTGTGTTAACACTTTATGGTTCAGTAAAAATAGAATTCCTGAGGATTATAAGGAAGTATTTATTTCTTTTTTGAGTCGCCAGAGGGAAATTCTGGATCAGACGGAGGGAAAATGATGAGCTTTCAGTGTAATGGTTCAATAATGTTGTGAAAGAAGTGAAAATGCATCAGTGGTCAGAAAAAGATAGCGACTGTGTATTATATCAATCACACAATACGATAAAAATATGGGACTATTTTGTTTGTTTGGCGCAGAACAAGCTGAAATTTGTTTCAAGGTGCATCTACAGAGAGATAAGATCACAGGGCTGCAGATAACATGTCTTCATCTTGTCGAAGCCCTGGGCTTTCACTTTGTAGTTACACATGGTAACCCTGCACCGAGCAAAGAATCCTCTCCGGTAATCTACAGCAGAGCGGGCAACCCTGCACTCAGTCAGCTTGCTTTTTTAAGAGCTGCTCATAGTTCTTGAGGGTAGGGCAGCTGAGGTCAATCACATGAGGTGACGGCATCACGTATGATGTAAACACAGCAAGTGTTCGACCCGATCGCCTTTCCAGACATAAATATCAGCGTCTCTCATGCACATTAATGGACGCCTCCTTTTACTGACACGTTCAGACGCTGCAGAATAATCATGCTATTATGAGTGGTTGAGCTTCCACAGTCTACGAAAACAAAACCATGAGCCACTGTCAATGTCAAATCTTTTGTTTTTGTGGAGTCCCCCCCCGGGCCCATCCCAGGTCCCCTCTCATTCCCTATTTACATGCACCCTCTGGGGCATATCTTCCACTGACATACAGTAATACTGACTTCCACTGATAAGTAAACACAACTGTATGCACCAATATAGCCTGGTGCTAAAAAAGCCCTGCATTATGTCTTGCCTTGCTGATATTAAGAACTGCATGTCTTGAAATTTCCTGTACTGATCCTTTTAATTACCCCTCCTGGTCCCAGAACTTGCATTATTAACAGTCTCTCATATAGTCTGGTTGCCTTATTTCATAATGTCAAACTAAAAGCCTGTAATTTAGCAGCTGTTTTTGACTAATTTCTTTTTGTTTTCTGACGTTATTGAATTGCTTCAACTGTCATTTTCTCGATTCATCTCAGTGTATATTTATATTCTTGATTATATTAAGTTTTTTCCTTGTTTTACTGCAGCACTGATGTAATTTAGCTTTTGAAAAGTGTTATCTAAGTAAGCTGGTCTGCCATGATACCTGTTAAATTAGCCTTAACAAGATTGAACTGGTGCTTATGATGCGTTCTGGTTGCATGTGTTAAAATCAAGAATTAGTATTTGAATTCAGAGTTAATGAAAGATCATTTCTCAAGTCGAGTTTACGCGGACAGTGAATTGCTCATTTTGATGGATTTTCACAGGTGTTATTTTGAGGTTTGTGGAATTTTGGGAGGTTGTTGCCACCTCAAACATACATTAAGATGCTGTTTTGGACACATCCTGATCGCACCATATGCAAATGTTCTCATGCAGGTCAAAAGGCAAAGTGGCCAGGCCCAGAAGGCAGAGAAATGTCAGATATTTAAACGTATTTGACAGCTGAAACCATCATTGACCTTCGAGGGGGCTTTAACTGGCTGCAGGGATTGAGCAGTTCAAAATAATCCTCCCCTGTCAAACGTCACTCAAGCTCAGCAATAACACAAGTCATCATCCAGCTTAGCTTTCCTCCAATTTCGGGAAAGACGGAGAGACTCGTGGAAACTGGTATGTTAACCGGCAGCCATGAAATCTGTTAATTTTTCGGACTACAATAGAGATCAAAGACTGGTGGATTTGGGTAATTAAGCGTCCTTGGAGCCTGTTGATGTGAGAAGCTGTTTTTACACCTTCACTTTACGTGTGAGTAAGGACACGTTGGGGGATTGGGTGCTGGGTGGCAGGGGGTGAGGTGGGGGGCAGAACAGCCGAGCTAATCAGAACAAGTCTAGATCATAGAATTTCATCCAAGGAGTTCATCTTGGACTTCTAATGACACTGACCTTCTATGAATACCCTCAATTATGCGCAATGATCTCTTGAATAAAGTCCTCAATCAAAGTCACAGGCCCCCTGCTGAGAAAGTCTCGGGTATTACATAAAGTCACCATTAACTCTACGTGACTGGAGATAATTCTTGATAATTATGACAAATGTGTGAATAGTTCCTTTAATTGACTGTGTTTTGGTTTATTTACACAACAGATTAAAAGAGGCACAAGGCACTTCTTTTAAGTAGATTTAACACCATTTGTAAAATGTTATGAACATGTCATGGCATTGGGTCAAGCAGAGTGATGATCATAAAGGCAACGTTGACAGATTTTGCTTTCAGTCTAATCTTGCTTTCATAGTGTCTCTGGTTTATTTTGGCGTTAAAGATCCGACATAGTGGACACAAATAAACAAAAAATCTGATTAGAGCTAAGGTTTGGATGCAACAGTTTCAGGGGGGTCGGGTCAAACATGATGTGACACCACAGAGTCTTTTACAGCTCATCATCGGGCTGAGTGTGTGCATGTGGAGCATGAAGTTTCCTGATATGTTTCAAAGCCTGCAAATAAAGCACGGGGGGAGGGAGGCACTGAGCGCATTATCCTGCTACAGTACATCCTTGGGAAAGAGAGACAAGTATATATATATATATATATATATGCTATATCTGTAAAATTAGTGATTTGCTTTTATCTGAAATCAAAGAGATGCTCACAAATCTATTAAACGCCACCTTGTTTTTTAATAATGCATCATTCTGGGACCAAAGCGAGCTTTTCAAGGAAAATGTAGACTTTTGTTCTGAACAAATATAATTAGACTTATTTTTAAGATACTCTCTGCGATCTTGAAGCTAATTTGTATTTAGTAAAATACAGTCCTTGATGAGCTATTCCCAGAGGCTGGGAGGCCCAGTTTGTATTTTGAACCAGCATAAAATCCTTGAATTAAACAAAACTCAAGGGCCTTTCACTTTCCAGAGATTGTCGACGGCTGGATATATTGAGATTAGAATAGCTGTCTCGGTAGCATTGACTACTCTGTTCTCAACGACAGTATTTTGCAATTCTTCTCCGTCGTGTGCAGTTCTATAAAAAGGTCCACCGTCTTGCCATGCTTTTGAAGGCTTGAAGCCAGGCCTGTGACAGCCTCATACCAGCCTTGCCAAGATTAAACATAATGCTTTCTAACCTTATTATAAATATGTTTTGTGTTGGCATTTCGTTCCTTTGTGTGAACGATGTGGTGCACCTACGACACTGTTTAGGAACGGACTATTAAATCTAAAAATGTTAAAGCGAGAATCATTTGTTGCTTTGGTCCACAAGACTTAGAAATGAGAAGACAGTCCAGTCTGACTGCTTGTTAGGTCTTTCCTCCGTAGTACTGTCTCAAACTTTACACTTTATACAGTTTATAAAGATAACTGACAGATTCACAGCTTCAGATTCTTTGAAATCTTTTAAACAATGGACGACCAGACAGAAGGAGACCGAAGCCATCGACTTTGTCAGGTGTCACAAGCAGATTTTATCAACTGGAGGTAGCTTTCTCTTGAAGCTAACACTAGTTCCATGAGCGCGAGTCTGGCAACTTAACATTAACTCGGGTAATGTTGGCTAGAATTGCTCTTTTTCTAAGAAAAAACATGGCAGAGACATACTACTAGCTGTGAACAAGACCTTTTTTAACGTCCTTGGACTTGGAGGTAGGACTCCTGTAGGTCGTCAGCTGAGTGATTTAACCAGACATGCTCATGATCGCAGCTTCCATCTGAATAGATAAAGTCCTCATACTTTCACTCTTGCATTTTTTATTCAACGTTTGGAGAAATCCAAGCTTGCCTGTATAGCTACGGTCACTAAGCTGTGATTGGACAATCACTGTCTGAGGGACAGGTTTAACAAATGGTCAATTATTTGAATTATTTAGTCCTGAAAAATTACAGCTGGGTACACATTCAGCATAAAAACTTTGGACGTATTCGATCTTTACAAAATTCAATGGAAATAAATATCACCATAAAGCTATAAGCTTAAGTTCACAATGCACACTGGGTAGATACGTACACATGAATATGAGCGGCCTTTTATGAGACAAATGAAATCAGATGGTGTAAAGCCCCAACAGAGAAGATCTTTCAAAAATTCATAAAGGTTAAAACAAATGTTTATTCTGAGCATTTCCATGAAAGATGGCAAGCAGCTCCCCATTGCACTGCCATCTGATGCTGCACAAGTGTATACGTACTGCACACACACACACACACACACACACACACACACACACAAAGCAAGCTGCTGACACAATTGAAGGAGTTCGAAAAGCTTTGGATCGTGCTCCTGACAATAAAATGGAGCATGACTTCAACAGATGGATTAATGAGGTGATTTCAGTCATTCAGATGTTCCACTGGAGTAAACCAAAGGCTTTTATTTACCTGCTGATTGCACATATTCAGAGCTTTCACTATTGTCATAGAATCTGAGTTGCAACTAAAAGGACAGAATATTGGATAGAAGGGACCAAATTGAGTTTTGTTCCCATGGTGTCTGGGCTCAGACTTCAGATAGAGGGACTCAAATATCCCATAGAGGTTTGAAGAAGGGCTGCTGTGCTTTCATTTTGACAAGAGCAAGTCGAGGTGGTTCAAGCATCCAATCAGGACGCCTCCCAGACTCCTCCCTGTGGAGGTATTCCAGGGATATCTAACTGGAAGGAAGGTCCAGGGCAAACCTACAACCCGCTGGAGGGATTAAATGTCCCATCTGGTCTGGGAACTCCTGGGGATTCTCCAGAGGGAGCTGGGAGACGCTGGGGAAATGGATGCCGGGCTAGTCTGCTTAGTCCAATGCCACCAATCCAAAGTATGAAAAGTGACAGAAAATTCTGACAGGGGTAAATGGATAGATGGATGGGTGAATGGACTACCTGTAGACTCTTTTTTCCCTAATGAGATGAACAGGAACTAAAAATGATGGCACCTGATGGAGCATGTTGCTAGCATGATGAAAACATCCTTACCTTCGGTGGAACAGCTGGTCCAGAGCTGTAGGGAGCCAAGCTTGGTGGAACATCTGTGATGTAGGTCTTCTTGGGGCCTGGAGGTTGGTATGCTTGGGTGGGGGCCAACTCAGGTCTCCTGGAGATTAAGCCACCTTGGGGTACTCCTGGATGGTGCTGTTCTTGATATGCACCCTGAGACATCGGGGAGAAGCCAGGCTGTGGTGGTCCATAGGCAAAGTCGGGACCTTTGGGTTGGGCAGGCATGTACTGCACTTGTGCAGGACTGCGAATGGGCTGCTGGCCAAAATGGTGCCCACCTGGGGCTTGATGCTGGGGGCCAGGCTGGGCTGACCTCACCTGGACATTGAAGGTGGGCTGGCTTGGGGTTGAGGCTGTAGCGTAGGAAGCTGGGACAGGCTGAGGAGCTGCGTGGCTTTGAGGCTTGGCTGCAGGGCTGACAGAGGAAGGGGGGATAGACGAAACTCCCCCGGGAGCCTGAGGTTTGGGCGTAGACTTCTTGGTAGCCGTCAGAGGTGGCTGGGTTGGAATGACCATACGCTTGTAGCCGGTCACTGGTGCATTCGGGGTGGAGGCTGCCGAGGATCCAGAGTTCTGAAAAACAGCAGGAAAGTTTGGCTTCAGTTAAACAACCAATTACTATAAATTGTACAACTGTTCAATGAAAGCCACAAAAGTTGGGACGCTGTGTAAAGCATAAATACATAAAAACAGGTTGCTTATCCTTCTTGACACTCAACTGAAAACAGCACAAAGTCAATATATTTAATGTTTTTCCTCATCAGCTTCATTGATTTTGGTAAATATCTGCTTATTCTGAATCTGAAAGTTGTGGAACGCTCCGAAAACACCTGTTTGGAACGTTCCACAGGTGAACAGGTTGATTGGTAACATGTGCAGTGGATGTTGAGGTAGGATAAGTGAAAACTTTGACCTGGTGGTGGTGCAACAAGAAAGTCAGGATCACCAAAACCAGTAGGCTTCATCCTCTGGGGAGCATGAACATGTGTAAACAATTCACCCAATACCTGTTGAGATATTTCAGTCTGGACCAAAGCAGTGGACTGACTGTCAGACATGCTGGTAAAGCCTGGTAAAAGCTTCGTAACCAACATGGTTACAGTAACAGACTGAGCTGAAAACTAAAATAACTGAAACCCTGTCGATGATGGAAATACAATAGTTGTATTAAAGCAGCTATTTACTGATACTGTGTTTTACGCTCAAATGATTATCCACTCTGCCTCCCCAGAGTCAATTACAAGGCTACCTCGACAGCAGAGGCTCTACACTGTCCACGACCACCCATAATCTATGGCTAATAAAGCAGGAAGGGAAGCGATAAATTGTTTGGCAGAGGGCGCCATGACAGCAGATTGGCAATGGCACATGACGCTTGTGCTGACTCCAGCTGTTTGGGAGTGAAAGATGTTAAATCACTGAGATTTGTGGTGCCGGTGTTCCTGGGAAGAGACGGCCGCAAAGCAGCAACAAAACCGCTGCTGGGAGTCTCACCGTCTGAACAACGGTGGCATGTAAAGCTCTGCTCTGACAACATATACCTGTAACAGTGAATAAGACACAGAATAACAGCGTTTCACTCAGATGTCAGAGCCTTCTGCCCTGAGTGTCGCTCATGTAAGTAATAATTGTTTTTCACCACCACTACATATCGGTGTCAGACGTTCAGCCAGTCTAAAAAGGGTCTATCATTAACCTTGGATGGCCTTATTAGGTTATTGCCTGAAGCCAAAAATCAGAGTCAATTACTAAATTTGCAGCACTAGGGGAACAAAAATGAACACTTGTAGTCTTTAGACCCTTTGCAACTCAGTTTGATGAGATGTCTTCTAAATTGGGGCAGAGCATCAATTCTAATCGATTTCCCTTAAAAGTTGATCAAAGCCTGCTGCACAGCAATGGCCCTGACAGCTGGTTTGCTGCACTGCTGCACTCCTTTGTGATTCTGTGCTTAAATAATTAAAAAAAAAAAAACACGTGTTGTAATTCATTCAGTGTAAAAGTATACAGTAAAATTTAGTCTGTGATCCTGATAATGTACGGGGATGAAACAAAAAAAAAAATTCAACTTTTGGGGAGAAAAAAGAGGTGCATGCATCAACTTTGTCTAAATCCCATCTAATCTAAGTCAGAGGGGAGCCCCTAAGGAACCATTAAAAGCTCCAGAAAATATTTTCTGCTCTCACTCTGATTCCTGTCTCAGTGATTAGTGCTGATGTTTATTTAAAAAGTGTGTCTGTCTGCATATGTATGGAAAAATCTCCAGCATGCCCTGTAGGAAGTGAAATTACTTAATTTAAATGTTTCATGGGTTTTAAATACTCTAGATTATTAATTTATCTTTGAGGCCTTAGAACCTACAGTAGCATTTAGTTAGCAGAGCAGTGGAAATGCAAATTGGCCCCCTCAAAATAATTACACTGTCATGGTACATTTTCCACAAATTACATTAAGAGAATGGATTCAGCCCTTTCTGAGGGTGATGAAACTAATCGAATGCGTACAATCTGAACAGAGCGTCTGCAGTGGAGAGGGCTTTCATATTAACTGGGCTATCGTCTCAGCTGCTGCATCCCTTTGACCTGTCGATGCTAATGAGAGCGGCCTGAGACAATATCACGACTGCTGAGAGGGACACGGACAATCGTTCACGACGACGTCACTTTCTCGCTGAAGAGCCAGATGTTTATTTGGCGATTTAGACGCCGCTTCCTGTGCCGCCGCTGTCATCAACAGCATGTGTTTCTACTGTGAGAATGGACGAGACACTCTTCTCTTAGTCAGCTGTGTATATCTTTGTTTGATCTATTATTTATTCATTTGTATTATATGAACATTATTCATCAAATGTTTACTGACAGTTTCCTGAAGTGTTCCTGAGTCCATGTGTTCATCTCCTTCATCCAGTCATGTGTTCACAAAGTGGTGAACCTCGCTCCATCCTCACTTGTGAACGACTGAGCCTTTCATACCCAATCATGATCCTCTCACCTGTTACCAATCAACCTGTTCACCTGTGGAACGATCCAAACAGGTGTTTATGGAGCGTCTTTCCCAGTCTGTGAAACGTGTCGCTGCATCAGATTCACAATAAGCAGATATTTACAGAAATCAAAACAGCTGATATTGTCTTTGTGCTGTTTTTAACTGAGTTTATGTAAAAAGGATTCAGGGTTGCAGCAACTTGTTTTGTTGTTATGACAAGAAACTGTCATATGTTGCTCCATGACACAGTATCGCAGAATGGAAAACATACTAATTAATAACACTAATACTAATAATATTAAATGTAAAATTGAGGTTCAGTGAATAACCTGTTTTATTTTGTAGACACATGTTAAAAATACCCTGAGACCTGATTTAGTTGGGTTTAAAGGTTGTAAGCTGAGGCTGATTGATACGATCATGTCATCACATTAACACTGAATGTTGATAAAAAGGTAAAATTGAATCATTGATCACTGCTAACTTCAACAAAGTGTGTTCAAATCAAACACAAATGCTATTTCACAGTCTATTTTCATGCAATTACACTTAATGACGACAAAGCTCGTTTACATGCGGACCTGCGATTACATCCCATAATGGTTCAGTTTCTTTGTATTATGTGCCCTGTGCAGGTCAGACACAGTGTGAATCTAGAGGTTCAACCCAGCTTATAGCATCAGTCTGAACGCACACACTGTTGTTGTCTCTATTGCCCCCCACCACACACACACGCACACACACACACACACACAGTTTTTAGAAAAGTTTTCCCCAGCGCCTTCAGAAAAGTTAACCCTCACTCTACACTGTAATTCAGACTGACTTTGCAAACAACTTAAGTGTGAAATTTCACAGAGAGTCTCAAGAAAGCCTTTTGACACATTAAAAAAGATTAGGAGAGACTATACAAGCCTTGGGGGGGCTGAGTAAAACTGTTAACTTTGCATTTCAAACCACGAGGGTGGGGGGATTTTTTTAAGCAAGCTTGGGGAAAACCCCTAAAGAGGGAGAAGTTCTGCATCTTTTCAGACTCGACTAAGACCTTGGATATTTTCTGCTCAACTTTTTCCTGCTTCTTATTCACACAAAGCTGACGACTGTTGGCTCTCCGGTCCATCTGCATCTGCCTGTTTCAGCACTTACGCTGTGACCATGGAAGAATTCCCAGTCAACACTTTCGTATTCACTAATCTTCCCTCCGCTTTTAGTCTTCTTGTCTCTGCAAAATCAGTCACAAAAGTCACATTTCGCGATCCGCCAGCCTCAATGCAGTCGTGCAGCGGAGGGTATCAATGCTCTTCCTAAAATAGTTCAAGATAAGGCACATTAAATATGATTAAACAATGTCTCTGTGGAACGTGGCGAGACCTCTAGCTGTTTTGAACTATCTTTCCGTTTCCAGATAAAGTGTGTTATACACATATTGGGAGCTTCTCGCTCTGCGTATCTTTCGTCTGCATATCTGATTCTCTTGTTGCTCCTTCAAGTGACAGTTGCGTGACAGCCGTCGCCTTTAACAAGTGAATATTTCAGCGCTGTTTTCACCCACGCCATATCAATTACAATAAATGTTTAATGGCTGCCCTGTATCACATTTGTCCTGAATTACTACCACCGAGCCTGGTATTCTCACACTCAGTACATCATGGTATTACATGGAACTGCATATGAGCACCAGTTTATTCCTTACGGTCCATTGGCCAGGCTCATTTACAGGACCGGCTCTCACAACTGCAGCTGTCTTTATGTGCTTTTTATTTCCCATGTTGGCATCAAAAATTGAGCGTGAATGCTGGAAAAAAAAAGTCAAAATATCATAAGTCTTTATGCTTGGATGAGGTGGAGAAGTGCCCAATAAATCATGACGGACGTGAAGCGTGTGACTTAAACATCAGCTGTGTGTGGAGCGATGAGGAGACTGTGACCTTCCTCACATTATTCAATGAAACAAGCATATTTCCAGTGTTTTTCATTGTCTGAGCTTTGACTGGAGCTGCGTCCTCTTCTTCTACAGCGGCTTTTATTGGTGAGGAGAATCAGCGCCACCAGCTGTTTTGGAAACAGAATCTGCATTTTCATGTGCAGATTTTCTGAAAATTCGGCTGAATGTTGCGTTCCATCTGGAGGGAAACCTGACTTGAGTCGGCTCGTCTGTTCGTCCGTCACCCCGCGCAGATCTGGCCTAACCTGAACATGACCTGAGTGATCCTTTGGATTTAAATCTGTAAACATGAAATTATTCACAAAGCACATCGTAAACATCACACGCGAGAGTCAGACTGCAGAGGAAGGGGAAATCAAACACAGTAAGAGTCTGAGGATGTGGGAACAGTTTAGATTCAGGATTAGTGGCACTGCTGGGGAGGAAAACTCACAAGGCTTTGAAACTGGAATAAAAAATCAACATCTCCACAAAATCACTCACCAACTCTGAGAGTAGCTCCTCTTGATAATATCACAGCTATGATATTTGTTCTGTGGCTTCTATTGTTTGAACAGTTTATAGTTATTACATAAACGGGCTGAAGGGGGGGGGGGGGGCACTGATGCACGACAGTAAAATCTACATCTACAAAGATCGCTTATATCTAAAATTAAAATAATAAAAATTATGAGCACACTGAAGGCACATTGTACAATGTGAAAATCAATATGTCAGTTGACTCTGGGGAACAAACTGACAGTGAGGCTGTTTCCAAATAAGCTCATGATAGGCTCATCCACTTCTCTACTGCAATTTCTTGCTAATTACCGACAGATACAGCGACACTACGCGCTACAATGGGCCCATTTATCGCTCAAACTCAGGCCTACTGTATCATCTGGAACATCAAAAGGTCAAACATGCTTAAACAAACTCACTTTGAAACAAACACGTTACAGTTTTCCCAAAAATAAAACATCAACAGCGATGCCTTTGTGTGTTATTTTGCCTAAAATGAGTGTGAATCTTTGTCCATTTAGTCTCTTCACAGCAGCTAACTCATTCCTTCAGTGCGACGTTACTGTAGAAGAAATCACAGACAGACTTGGAGTGCAGGGAGAGATGTGAACACACAGAGTGAGTCAGGCAGTCGTCACACACAGCGCATGACACGCGCACTCTGTGGTTTTACCACCAAGACAACCCGAAGACAATGAAGATGAACATTAAGCCCGTGCTTTAAAATTCAGTTATGTAATAACCTAAAAAAACTGGGTTTCAGAAAAAAAAAATGTAATATTTCTAGCATGATGTAACAACATCATATAAAGTAGGGCGTATTACTCACTGATGCAACTAAAAAATCATTTTCAGGGCCACTGTGTGAAGAAAGAAAAGTCCCCGAGAGTCACCGATCGTGGCGCTTCTGCAGGCTATCTTTACAAACGAGGGAAACGTGTGTTTTGCAGCTCTCACCCAGCAGAAACTAATTGTTTCATTCACCTCCTGCAGTACTACAGGCCAGCCCCTCACCACACACATCCCTGACTCATCCCTGTAACGAGCTTTTCATGCACTTGTGACCCCTCCTGCTCCAGGAGCTGAAATACTGCACTGCTGAAAACGTCCATCGCTTACAGTACGTCGATGTCATCAATCCCACAGACGGGCGACCGTAACCGTTCCCTCAGAAGACGTGTGTGTTTGCGCGTGTGCACGGCGAGCTCGCGCGTGTTATCGGGATGAGGGATAATGTGCAATGACAGCAGTTGATGGTAAGCCTTTTAGCATTGTTACCAGGACTTGGTGATGTACAGAGGCAGGATGCATCGACTGTCACAGCTTCTCGGCTCAAACTAAATTTGTCATTGGTTCACCCTGTTAATAAAAGACAAAGGGGTGATACTATGCAGTTTATTTGACTAACAAACATTGACGGAACACATTGAGTGCCCGAAGGCATGCTCCTCTCTCCACAGTTGGCTGCCCCTGTCAAAACTCAGAACCTGCTGCCAGATTGACCTTAAGGTCAATGGCAGCCACCGGCGCTGTGGCAACATCTCTGCTCCGTGCAGCAACAAAGCAATCACAGAGAGAACAGCAGCATATAAAACAAACAGAGAGGAAAAAGTTAAACACCGCCAAGCCCTATAATTACAGAGCTGGGGTGTCATCTCGATGCAGTCCTGGCAGCTCTTGGAGATAAGAAACACACAATCGCACACTTGTGGCGTCAGAGCCCTGAAGAGCAAAATATCCATTGCAAAAAATAGCTGCCTCTGGCTTTGACCTTTTATAAGCAATAAAAGCGGATGGCTAGCATACCAGTGTCATGCCCGTGACAGCAGCAGAAGCTGGAAACAAATGAAGCCAACATTCCTCAGCGAACTGTCGCTGTCAAAGAGAAAAACAGTTTATCTCTCAATCTGGATTTTAAGTGGGCAAACACACTGCACATCTGTTTAAACAACACAGCCGAGGCCGAGCGTCCGTTTCCTTATGACTGACCTTTGAGTTCGCTGGAAACCATATGACGAACCAGCGCTGATAAATAAAACGAAATGTGTCACTACACGGACCTCATTACATGTGCTCCTGACTGATGCAAATTTATTCCGCCTTGAGAGGAGCTTGAATCAAAGTGTCTCAGTGTTGTGACAGCCCAAATACGTGAAGGGCGCTCCTGTCATCGGAGCAGGACGGCGGCGCAAGTGCACATGGAAACAGTAAAAGGAGATACACCGAAAACAAGGGCGTGTGTCATCGTGGTCGCACTGCGAAGCCTCACACTAACGGTCACAAGCGGGCGACTGAGTGAAACAATGAAGGAACAAATGAGTGAGCCACTTTCTATATTAATGAGCTGCTTCCTGATTTGGACACATACAGTACATGTCCTCAGATAAAGTACAGTAAAATACACTTCGGGTGTATTTTGACCCCTCGCTGGTTTCCTGGCTACTTCAGATCAGGTGACTATTGAGAAAATGAAAATGAGAGCAGAAGCAGAAAATCAAAACCACGCTGACGACACAGATGAGCCTTTGAGCATCAACCTGCTCAGCAGCATTTTGTACAGCTCATTCAGCTCAAGCCTGGACCAGGACGGTGCATTAAAAAAATCTGATAAAGGCCTTTAATACACAGCGTTTCCCACAAGCCCAAGATGGCTCAGATTACGCATCACCACCTCCACAGATTACATCTAAAAGTTGACATCATCATGGATAATGGAGAAGCTAACAAACAACATAATGGTAAACACAAGCCAGTTAACAGAGGGAAGCAGCTAGCATCAAACAAACAAACAAAAAACAGATAAAATGTTGACTCATGGGCGTTTGTTAGGGTTCGATACAGCCATGCTAGCTGTTTCCCTATGTTTCAAGCCATTATGCTAAGCTAACTGCTGGCTGTAGCCGTACATTTAACATACAAACTGGTATCGATCTTCTGATCTAACTCTGTGAGGATGTGGATAAACCCTGAACTGCTCCTCCACAATCACAAAGGCTTTGAATTCTAGTACCAAGATAGATTCAATGAGAGATGTCAGAGAAGCTCGGCTACACACAACTCCACCCCTTCCCAATTTAAAGACTACGAAATTAAAAAAAGTCTACTCCGACATCACTCTTCGTTTATTTCTTGTTACACGCTGAATACATGCACAAAAAAAAAGGGGTGTTTGGATGAGTCGGCAAAAACTTGTTTACATTTCCAAGCAGTGTGGTCTGATTTATTCATTTCTCCCTCACCCTCCACCTCCTGATCTAACAACACAGGTGAAGGAGGTGTCGGTGGAGGCCAGCAGTCCTCCGCAGCTTCATGCTTTACCTTCCGATCCACTGTGACTATTCAGTTTTCCAGCTAATTCCACCTGTAGCACGTATCATGTATTTAATGTAGCTTGGTGACTGAATGACACGGCTTTCTTACGCCTTGCATCTTACATTTCAACAGTATTTCTCACCACGGTAACACCTGAACACTGAGCGTGGCTATTCCATGTATGGATTCATTTCTGCACCCCTCACATGCGCACACACACACACACACACACACACACACACACACACACACACACACACACAGTTGAGGTGTAAAGGAGTGCTCCTGAAGGGATGAAGAACTGAAACGGTGAGTCCGTCCCTTGAGATGCCTCCAGAGTTCGAGCCTCATAAGGGGAACAGAGGAAAGGTCACCAACCCTATCATACTCTCAGGGAGCTGAGGCACCGGCGGGGCGGTCTGGAGTCTGCATTCTCTGAGAGCGTTCGGCAGACGCCGTGATCGGTGGGAGGCTTGGGAGCGAGCAGCGAGGGCCTATCATTCTGCCATGTTGTGACAGCGAGTGCCATCCGCAATGCTCTGCCTGTTGAGAGATGGGAGTGTCACGGCACGGCTTGACTGGCACAGTGTGAAGCGAGGCCTCCTCGGGGCGCTCATGTGGAAGGATCCATCTCAGCAGCATTTCAAGCGCTTGGCTTCAGCTCAACTGTCAGCAGACTTCAATAATGCCCATCTGTTTTGTATGGACATGACAACTTATTACACAGACATCAAGCTATTTGACACGGAGGACAAATACAAACAGACCGGTGTGTGCGGGGCTGCAGCTCGTCCGCTGACGTGGTCGTGAAGTGACAGTGACGCGATGCCCTTCTCTTTGGTCGTTCATACAGTGTGAGCCGAACGGGCCCTCCTGTACCTGTTCACGATGTAAACACACCTGCTGTGCTGGGACGCTCGAAGAAAACCAGCAGATTGGATTTTCACTGAAAGTATTTCACGAGTAAATAAAACTGCCCACATCTCTGCAGTGAGCTTCAGCATTTCAGCAAAAACAGATGGGACGTGAACTCTTGAAACCTTTCTGCGCGTATATAATCATGTTATGTGATTATGTAAATAAAAGTTTAGTTTTCACTCAGTTTACTGAAACACTGAGACTAAAATGACTGCAGGAAAATAACTATTAATAGTACTGATTTAGCCAAGTTTTGCAAAATATTCAGTGTATGTGACAGAGCTGTTAACATACAGGAGAGCTAAAGTCATGAGAGGCTCATTTTAGTCTTCACAGGTCCAAAATTAAGGACCCAGTCAGAAACTGACCCTGAAACTGGAGACCCTGTCCATCAGTGTCACTTTTTAAACTGTCATCGGTGTGATTTTCCTGACCTACATGGTTCTTCAGATGAGGAGGAAATGCAAACAGTTTCAGGTTGAATCTGACTCTCGGTACGATTCGTTTGGGACGGTCTGATCTCAGCAGTCATACTCAGGTCAGGAAGCGCTCTCGGCCCGGTCACAAATGAACTCCGATGCTGTTACTTTGTGGTGGGAACGTGATCCAACAGCAATCTGAGCTCAAGCTGACCCAACTACAAGGTGCACTCGGCAAGTTTGACCTGAACAGCTCCGGTAGGCAGGTGGGCTTTTTACACTGAAACCCAGATGAGGGAAATAAACAGCTGCTGGCCGCCAGTCAGTCAGCACAGAATCTGAACTGGACGAGCCACAAAGAGCGGTGCCTTCCTGATGTTTGGGTAGAAACGACCTTCTCTAGTGTAGTTCTTGGGTTTCTTCGTCCTTTGGTTCCATGATTTCTAGAACTGTTTGGTCAAAAAGGGCAAACTGACACAGTTACAGGATTTGCCACAATAGTGCGGGATCTTACCCAAACCAATAGGGTCAGTCTAACCCTAACCCTAACCCTAACCCTAACCCTAAGATCCTTTGATCCCAAAAATAAAAAGGGTCCCAAAATCCTTTGGATCCCCACAGCCCCCGAGAGCCCGTGACCCTCTCAGTGCTCCCCCAAGAGCACTGCGCTTTTACCCAAACCTCACCTTAACCAATCAACCCAAGTCAGGTTTCAAATTCTAGAAACCAACAGAGAACCTCTACTGTTCCTCTGTTAATGCTGCATCGCGACCCAAAAACTGCATTAATAGTGTCACATGATCAGTAAAGTCCATGTCACGGGGTCACGACCTCTTTCCAAACAGCTCGACAGCGCGGTTCATGTAATTTTTCTCGACAGCATTAACAGATGGACGCAAACAAAGAGAGTGCTTCAGTGCACTTCAACTGTTAATCGAGGTGGAACCACGACTGTAAGTGAGTCACACATCTTTGATCCCAGAAGTTCTGGCAGAACATACACACACACACACACACACACACACACACCTCTTGAAGCAGCGCAGTAAAACTGGGGAAGTTTATCGTGGCGGTAAGTGTATGTCGAATAGAGAGCTGAGGCTTTCAATATTTTATTTATAACGCTGCGCATTATCGTTTCGCAGCGTGTGGATGAATCAGACAGGAAGAGCTTTTTAACTTCAACTCGGATCTTATCACACCAGATGGAATCAGATCAGAATGAGGTGCGGCTTTAATGGAGGCAGTGCATTACAGTTTAATTGGGACAAAAATGTCACTCCTTAATGTGGAAAAAAAAACTAACCCGCTCACTTAATTGGTTGTACGGTGGATAACTCGTTAAGTGCATCAGCAGCGTGGACACAGATCTGCTCAGCAAATTTACTGTGTGATAATGAATTGACAGTTTCAGTGACCATCGTGGTAAAATACACAAAGACTAAAGCAAACAACTTGTTTTTAAGTGTCGTGTACGATGAACTGTTCCGTTCTAGGACGTGTGAAAGGGGAAGACAGCGTCTGAAACTGTTTACTCTTCCGCTCTTCATGTGCATATTAGCAGAATATGATTGCTAATTTTCAGCCACCTGCTGCTCGTATTTGGCCAAAACTATCAGCATCTGTCTATGAAGGAGGTGAATACAAATCGACACTGGCCAAAACACGCCACTCAGAAAAAGACAATAAACAAATCAGATGCGTAAGAGCTCGCGGGGCTTTAAATATTGTGACACTCTCACCTGTCAGGGTCTAATTATATTTCCTGCATTATCATCCAGGGATTGGCTTAAATTCTGATGGCCTTACTTGGTTTTCATGTTGTTCATAATGACCTTAAGGCACAGAGTACAAATACATTTTTTAATCTAACTTTTCCCCCCCAGTCAAGCACAGAGCGGATGCTGCAGAATCTCAGCAGGTGAAGTCTTTGATTGCTAGACGTGCAGCAGAGGCCAGTGTGGACCAGAGGTCACAGCAGTTTGTACGGACTCCTCCAAAGCGGCGCTGCTGCTCTGCCGCTTGATGAGCGCACTATTTTGACACTCATCTGGGCCTCCTTGTTAACTCCCCCACAACAGATCTGATGCGCTTAGACAGGCCTACGCTGCATATTAGCGGGGCTGGTTGGGCTCAGATTGCAGTGCAGCACACTTGAAGGATTTAGTATGAACAGGCTCTCTTGTGTTTCCTCCAATCACCGCACAGGACTTAATCTTAGCATGATCTTAAACAATTGGTGATGTAGGGCCAAATATGCAAAAGTTTTAAAGCATTATGTCTTTTTAAGGAGCTGGGGAGGGATGGATGGGTTTTCCTTTACGGTGGCGATCAGGTGTGTGAGTCAACCAAGCCTCAGCCCACCGAAAGCTGCCCTGACTTTAAACAAAGGAAGTCTCTTCAGGGGCAGGTGAAACAGCAAACACGCTCCAGAGAGTTACCTCGGAGTCATAAATGCACAAGATCTGAAGGAATATCAGATGCCAAAATACTGCACGCTGTTTTATACGGTAATACTCTGAGACAGGATTTTACAAGTCTGGAAGCAATCATTATATCTTCCTGCAGGACGATCGTGAGGTAAACAGTACAAATAGAAATAATATGTTCAGCTCCGTTCAAGGAGTGTGAGCTGGCGCGTGTTTGATTCACCGACACTGTGCTTCGCCAGGTGACATCACGTATAGAAAGAACGAAGTTGGTCTGTCTGTTGGCCCGAAGAAGACCAGCGTGATGCAAACCATAAGAAGTGAACACTAACATTCATGATTCAAACACTTCTCATTCAAATGTGGCGTGACAAGAAATAACAGGCACCTCTAACAGAACAGAACAGAACAGAGCAGCATTATCAGGTCTGGCTTAATTTTTGCTGTCGCAGGATAAAGCAAACAAACTGTAACACAAACTTGGTTAACTGTGTCAAATAACAAATGGCATCTACGATGGAAGTGGAGAGAGAACAAATGGGAATTATATAATGATCACATTTCATTACCCACTGTTATGCCACAGAGAATACCAACTAAAGCAAACAAAATTGTTTTGATGTCTGTGAAGCATCAGTGCCGGCTGAACGTTTGCAGGAATGCTACTTAGATTTTTATGAATGAGCAGCAACGTCCATTTCAATTTCATCTGGGAGGCAAGCACACATAAGGTCCCTTTGCTGATTCCAAATTTAATGCAGGGAGGAGGATTCCTCTCCGAGAAGCTTGAAAGGGAGAGCGCGGGGTGGCCTATTGATTTTGGAGAGCTGGCTCTGTAATTGCTTGCGCGCAGAAAGCTGTAAATCAAAACCGTTGGTTACTCTTTGCTTGTACAAGCAGGAGATTACTGTGCAGCAGTTGTGCCAGTGCTGGAGTTTGAAACCTGGCTCACGACACAGACCGGCGTTATGCTGTAGAATAATGCATTGAAGGAAGCCAAGCACGGACTGACAGGAGCAGCTGGGTAGGGGAAAAGGTCAACCTGAGTTAATCAGCTAGAATCAGCATCAGCTGAGGAGAGCATTTGTGTGTGTGTGCTCGTAATGCTGAAAGATAAACAATTAAATGGAAAGCAAATCTCTTCCGTGTGCAAAAAGCTCTCAGAGAGACGACAGAGGAAGAGTAAAAAGGCATCATGACAGCACAGAGGAGCTGTCTTAGACTGCAAAACCAGGGTTAAGTCAACAAAATGTCTGATACATAACATTTCATGATTAATACATGTCCTAACATGTATGTGTACTCTGCTGAGACACAGGTGGTGTGTCTTCTCACCCATAACTCCAAAGGCTGGCAGCAGGTTGTGATAAAAATAAACATGCAGCGGCTTTGACCCTGACAGGTAAAAGCACCACGACAGCCATACATTACTTAGTATGACTGCTCACCCGCTCACTCGCCAGCTGGACTCTCAGAGCTATACAGGTGCACATCAATTTTTCAAGCCGTGTTGACAAAAGCTTTCAGTTTCCTGCTCTAATACGGTATATACTGCTACTACTGTTTTTATCCCAACAAAGGTGAGCAGGGAGGAAATGGCATGTGTTTCAGCAGCTGGTAGCTCCACATGCTAAAAGACGTTTGTCCTATCCAGCGTGTGCACCTGAGCTTCTGTGCATTTCACCTTTCTATGCACCAGATATTCCAGTTTTCTAAAAAGAAGATATTCCTGCTATGCTGTTTGAAAAATCCCACTAATACTCACATTTGCATGCAGCTGTGCATACTGTTAAGCAGGTTTGTTTGTACTTCCGACCAGAAATGTGGCCTTTTCTTCAGTGCATGCCCCCCCCCCCCCCCCCCCGCCCTGCAGACCGCAGGGGGGAGGCGAGGCACGGAGCTGACTGTAAACAGGAAGGAGCAGGAAAAACCCCAATTTAGACGCACGTTCTGAAATCTGGCAATCTGATTGGCCGTTAACTGTGATATATTTGTTTATTTGTTTGTGGTTCCCCATTAGCTGCCGCCTGGACGAACAGCTAGTCTTCCTGGGGTCCACACTCATAACATAATACAAAAAGTATACAAACAAGAATACATAATTAAAAAATAGAGTATATTAAAACAAGAAAAGATGAAAGCAGAAAAAATTAAATGACAGAGTTACAACAAATGAATTAATGTCGTCAAGTTGTTTCCTCTTGAAACAATTCCTATCTCTGGCTTCGTGAATATATCTTGGGAGTAGATTCCATAAGCTTGTGGCTTTATACAAGACTGACTTCTTCAAAAAATTGGATCATGGCAGAATTGTATGCTCATTGCTGGCAGCTCTTGTGGGATGTGAATGAATTTCATTGGTGTAAATTATATTTTGAGCAAGAAAATGTGGAGATCGTTTTTTCACAACACTAATAAAAATTGACCAATAAAGTCACTGAAATTCTTTTCTCAACATGGAGCCAGCCCAAACTGCAATGCATATCAAATGTACTCGTCAAAGGGGGACAGTTGAGAAGAAGTCTGGCAGCCTTGTTTTGTGCCCCTTGTAATTTTCTTATTCACTGTTTAGACACAGATGACCAGATAACTGGTCCAGATAATCTTTGCCATATAATAATTAGATCCAAATATTACAGAGACCGTCTTTGATATATTTAATTTGAGTTTGTTCGTTTCTATCCAGTTGAAGATGACATTAAGGTCTGATGATGGGGTATTACTCAATTCATCACAAGAAGATGAAGCATAGTACATTGAACAATCATCTGCATACATAGTCAAATCACACTTATTTAAAACAAGCGCGAGATCACTGGTGGATATCGAGAAGAGGAGTGGCCCAAGGCAACTACCTTGTGGAAGTCCACATTCAAGCTGTCTACTGTCGGAGAAAAGTGCCATTAAAAAATACTTTTTGTGTTCTGTTAAACAAGTAACTACTAACCCACATAAGAGTGGATGCTTTAAAACCATAGCAGTCAAGCTAATGAGCGTATACCACAGCTACGATTCTAAAAAGCCTCATCACAGCATATCACTCCTCTTCAGGGAAGCAACAACGTTTCCATGACAACAACCAACTGTTACAGTACGCAGCAAAAAGTAGCCGGTTTTGATGCTTATTTTTTTAAGGCGTTAACAAGGCTAACGCACAGTCACAGGATCAGCACCTTCACAGCGACTGCGCCACTTTGGGCTCTATAGGGTGATCTGTCACTGTCTGATTGAACAGCCTCATGGAAATGATATTTTACAATTCTTCACATTATTTACTAACGAAAGTCGTTAAGGCAAGTAATTTGGTGCTTTTAAAGTCATGATATTCAGATGCCGCTGCTGCGTCTCCAGGTGCCCGCCGCGATGTCACATACAGTCGGCTTAATAAAGTCAGCGAACGCACAAAGCTAAAACTATTAAAAAAACTCTCATTCATTGAGGTTTTGGGTGGATTCTTCCGGACCACCCACTCACAGTTAACTGTTGGGGGGGGGGGCTCGCATGTTTACGTTACAGGGCTGATTGTCAGAGAAGCAACACTGTATCCATGACAACAAACTGTTACAGCAGGTAGCAAAAAAGTTGCTGCGGTGTTTTGACAACGTTAACAAATAGACTAAACTAGTTGAATCCACATGTTTAAGGTTAACTTTCACCTCCAGGTAGGTTAGCAATGGTAGAGTTGATTGAGCAGTGACTTTCTCCTGAAAAAAAGGCGACATGCAGAGCTAACGTACGGAGAGGCGGAACTATTTTTTTTAGATAATACGTATTTCTGTTTAATTAAAAACTACATGAAAATTATTGTGTATTCCTCTTTCATACTGCCATTATTGGTAACCGTCGGGCCGAAGAACGCCCCTTAGCTGTGGTATAATGAGCGTATATCACAGACTGGAGTGATGTATTGCTTAAATATCCCAAATGGATGCTGTTTACGTGACCCTTATCAAACTGGGAATGTTGGTACTCGGAATAAAAGAGGAATATTAGTGTGCATGTAAACACTGTCAGTTTGAAGCTGTTTGTGTGTTTCTGTTTACACGAAACACTGAGAGGAATAAAAGCAAGCAGATGCTTTCACGCTGAGCTTTAGATTCTGTGTGTTCATTCACTCTGAATGAAAACAGTGTGAAACTTCATGACCTTGTAACACTACAAGTATGCAGAAGACATGCTACACACAGCTACAAACAACGCTCAGCAGCGACAAAGATTTAGCATTTCCCTTTTCTACTGTTAAAGGAGCAGCTCAACATTTTGAGCCATGCTCGCGCTCTGTACGCTAAGTATGAAGCCACAGTCAGCACGACATGACGCAGTCACTGAGCTGATGCTTTCACTCAAAGCAACCCGCAACAAGAGCATTCAACCGTGAGGATGGAGCCGAAAAACTGTCCATGAAATTCATCAAATAAGTGCTTCATAACAGAAAGAGGAGATAGAGAGAGGTTTGTTTTTCTTGTCATGGGCCGAGCTGCTGCGCTCTGGATGAGCTGCAGAGGTCGGAGGGCACGAGCGGGCAGAACAGCCAGGAGCGGCTGCTGTGGTCTTAAAGCCTGAAGATGAGAACCTGGACCAGAACCTGCGTCGCCTTCTGGGTGAGGAACCCATGCTGGCAGCAGAGGGCAGCTGGTTAGCAGCCGGCTAGCTTAGCTTAGCATAAGATGTGCTGTTTTCACACTTTTGGTTGTTTATGTTTTCTGTAGGAAAACCAAAGTTTGAAAACAAGAAGATGTGGTTTTAATGGAACGAGGCCCCAAACTTTACCCACTGTCCTACCAATGGAAACCTGCAGAGACACCTGTGGACGGAGACACAAGCCCTGCGTTGACTACAAACTGTCAAATGCCCGTTTGACTGGTCAAAAAGGGAGTTCACCATATTTCATGAGCGTATAATGTCATGTTATCACAGCACCGCATTTAACATCAACACCCATGAACACACTGACTTCCCACAACAATGCGCATACTAGAAATCATCAAGTCATATTTTACTTACTTGCCTTTAATGTGTATCATTTCAGAACCACACGGTTCACTTCCCTTCGCTCTGTGTCCGCTATGTTTCCTCTGTGCGGTGCAATAATTCTCACTTTGGGTGTTTTACACCCTTTTCAGTGCCTCCAGCCACAGAGCCAGGAGTCACCAAACCAGAGGACTTCTGTCTGTCTTTCCCCCAAAACACCACGTTTTATGAGCCTTCTGCTCGTCTGAACAGAGGGTATATTCACAGATACGCAATAAGAGCGCTGTAAGTTTATACGCTTCTTATCTCTTCCCTGTATGAAGTACTGACAGAATGTGTCGGTGGATGTAAATGTGTGCGTCTTGACAAGGCCACAGACCCTCCTGTGCAGCTAAATGAATAGCTTTGTCAATAATTTATGGTCTTAACCCTGCTTTCAGTATTACATATGCATCCTGAATGAATAAATTAAACCTGCAGACATAGTAACTACACAGTCAATAACCCACAGGATGAAAACTTTGTAATTGTGTACACCGGTGATGCCAGCGGGGCCGCGTTAGCAGCCGTCGCTGAGGACAAACTTTCAGGTATTACATTATTGCTCGAATATCTCACTAGAGATATGATCTGCATGGTGCTAAAGCCCCTCTGAGCCTTCCTACTCCAAACACAATTGGTTAGGTTTTTTTATCAGCCTGTCCTACATTTATTGTGTGTCAAACAATTTAGTGAACTGCCCAAGGCTTTGACTTTTTGAAGTTGCTGTTAATATCGTTTAATATCAACTAATGATATAGGTCAGGACTCACTTTGTCGTCACTGCAAAACATTTCTCAAAGATGCAGCAGACGGGTCCGTGTCCTGCAGGAACCTCGTTTGCGGCAGTGCACATTGATCAGCCACGACGTGAAAAGCACTGACAGGTGGAGAGAATGGCACTGATCATCTCATTATAATGCAATGTTCTGCTGGGAAACCTCGGGCCTGGCATTCATGCGGATGTCACTTTGACACAGGGCACCCACCTAAACATGGCTGCAGACCGCCATGGCAACGGCGCTCACCCAGCAGGACGCTGTGCCCCGCCACCCCCCCAAAACCTGCTCAGGAACACGACAAGGAGCCCGAGGCTTTCAGCTCAACTGCCCACATCCCACTCTGATTGAGCATCTGAACCAGCCCGATGCATGGAGACACAACCCCCCAACCCACAGGACCCACAGGGTCCACGGCCAACGTCCAGAGGTCCCATGTCCGTGTGTCAGAGCTGTTTTGGCTACACAATTATGCAGGCAGCTGTGTGTTGTGGCTGATCGGTGCAACATTTGGTTTCATTCTGAACATTTCTTGGTGTTTTTTTAACAGTACTCAGTTAAAAAGTGAGTGTATCATTTTAGTATGTTGTTATAAATTTAAGCAGCTTTAGAGGAAAGTCCTTTACTGCATTTTACTTATTCAAAAGTACCAGTACAATAATATAAAAACTGTCACAAGTAAAAATCCGACAAAACTTAAAAGCACATCAGTATTATCAGGAAAACGCAAGTATTAGCATACCACTAGTAGTAGTATTTTTGCAGTAAGGTGGTCCTGAATACTGATACTTCTACTCATTCTTACTGTCTAATGGTACTGTTGCAGCAGCTCAAGGTGGAACTGGTTTTAACCCTCTTTTTTATAAAGCAGCTAACAACATACATGTGCAGTACGTCGACCTTAAAAGTGTAAAACTGGTGCAGATGACCTTTAATCTCAAAAGTAACCTGAAGCTACAGCCTTCAGATGAATGTAGGGCAGGAAAAAGTGCAAAATTTCCCTCGAGATCCTACTCAGCACTCGAGTAAATGTACTTGGTTACCTGCCCCGACTGGTCGTCAGCGTGTATTTGTACACAGGTGTGAGGTCGCGCCGGGGTCATACCTGCGTGCTCCGTGGCTTGTAGGGCGAGCTGCTCTCCAGGTCTGCCAGGATACTGGTGAGGGAGTCGATCTCGGCGTCCAGGCTGGAGCGCCTCTCCTCCAGGGTCTTCTCCGGTCCTTTCACCTGAGGCCAAACACGGCGTGCACGTGCACCAAAGTGAGTGAACTCAAAAGTTAAGGCCAGATAATCATCAATGACGAGTAACTCCGACTCCGTGCTGCTCGGAGACATTCTCTCCTGCTTTTTTCACACTTCGCACACTTTGGATTACAGTTTCTGAGTTCAGCTTTCACCTTGACCTCAGACAATCCTTTTGAAAGCCACACATCAATAGTAGAGACTTCTCTCTGTGAGAAACGCTGTGAGAAATAAGAAGCAATGCATTGTCTGAGAGACAACTTTCATAAGGCAGTGCACTATTCACCTCCTGCTTTTCAGCACACTTGGATTTACAGTATCTCATTCTTCATGCATTATTCATCACAATCTCATTCAGGAGCATTTCAAACAAAAAGGTTCAATTTTTTAAAATTAAAAGTCATTCCATATTTTAAACATGCAGTGTATAAAAGATAGCCGTGATTTCTATTTAACCAGTTTATCATCAGAGGGGGGGGGGCTTGAAAGCGTCAGCGGCAGGATCGCTCAGGCAGACTGAGACCTCGCTGATTTATTCATCTGCACTTTTTCACTTCCACCTCAGAGAAAATACAACTTCAACACACACGAAGAAGTCGCAAAATATCGTGGAAAAGAGAAACAAAACTGTTGCACAAAAATCTGGAAAGTACTTGAAGTGATTTGACCATTAGTGACACTCAGTTTTCTGCAAAATTCCCGGGAATTTCTCCATGGAATGACACATATATTTTTAGTCTTTTGAACTATGCTGCAACTGCAAGAAGACTTCTTGCAATTGCCTGCGGGGGCTTTCGGAGTTGGCTGGATCAGTGACTGCTTCCTATTCTAATGTTATGTGTTTGGATTACCTGTCACAAACTATTACAGGCAGGGTTCGCCTCCATTTGGAGCCGAGCTGCTGCTTAAAAACATCTAAGGCAATCACGAGCGGGGGTAAACAAAGCAGAACACTAATGGCTTGTCTCAAATCAACAGAAGAAAAACAGGCAAACTATGTCTAACGGTGATAACGAGGAGGATGAAAGGAAACATGGCAGCCTCTGTGATGGGCTGGAATCTGCCACGTGGGGCGTCGTAATGTGGACAACGGCCGCGACGAGAGCGAGCTGCTCCTCGCCTCGGCTCCTGCTCGAGGTTTCGGCATTAAGGCGTCATAATCCAGACATCTCTGTCAGCGAGGGTGATGAAGACGAGAGAGAATTCAGAGGAAATACCACTTCATCGCTGATTTATTCTCACACAGAACATGACAGAAAGACAGTCGGATTGATATCTGCTCCTTTTTCTGAACGGCGCCTACAATTAAAGAGTTCTGCTCTGGCTACACGACACATAATTAAGATACCAGTGGTGTATTAAAGAATTAAGTTGCATGGCCGGAGTGGCTCTACAGCCAGTCTGATAGGAGGAGAAAAGTTGGAGATGAAAACATGAAAGCACTTTTAAAACTAATTAAGCACTTCACTGCTTCTGTCATTTCAGCCCTCAAATATCTTTTAGCTGCACAGTGGACTGTTCAGAAGAGGACTGATGACAGGGATGGCAGCAGTAAACACGGGACAAACTAACTGTACTGATTTCCTGATTATCTCTGTAATCATGTCTGTTTAATATCGCAGCTGTCCTGTGAAAACCACGCATCTCCACAAACAGCCTCGTTTTCACGCAGCAGCGCGGGATATGTTCACGTTAAGTCAGTCTTAAACAGCAGTCAGGTGCACACTTAGACAAATCAAGCAGATGCTTTGGTGCATTAGTCATTACAAAACTCCCTCCGTGTTTTAAGTGCTTTAAGTCAGACATGAGAAACTTCTTCTTAATAAATAAAAAGCACTCAATGCATTTGTTTGGCTGGAAGATGAAAAAAATCGGTAAATGTGGAGATGCGTGGTTTTCACTGCACAGTGACGGCGCACTCAGTGATAACTGACGCAACACGCTATGTCTTATGTCCAGCATGGAGACACTGCAGCTCCAAAGGTCATCAGGTGCTCCTTCACCTGATCTGTTGACCTGCTGGTCAAACAACAAGTCTTTTCAGACAAGGATTACTTCCAAGTAAGAGCAGAGAGGGATTGAAAAGCTGTGTGAAACGTGCACAAAGGGCTCATTTGTTTTCCTTTAAGAAAACCTGAAAACTTTGGGTTAAATATGAAGATGATTCAGCACCAAGCTGGATCTCTTTAAGCAGATCTCAGACCAGATCTTCTGTTTTTAAGTCAGTTATTCTAAAATTTCTTCAATAAACTTTAAGAAGGTTTGAATTAAAGCTGGTTCTCGCTTCACGTTACCTTACACAGAGAACAACACAGGTACACGTATTTCACAGCCACGTGAAAAAGTATCAGATCAGTTTCCCATAATATCCCATAATAATTTCAGTACTGGTTTTGGTACTATGAAAGCAGGACTGGTGAGTCCCTGGTAAAAACATGGCCGCTGTATTTTGAATGAAGACGATCTGTGACTTAATTACCAATCAAAGTGAGGATTTGTGTGGAAGTTTGTGGATCTAATGATTTGCTGAAAACTCAGACTGAATTTTCCTCAGATTTCTGATGGTTGGAGCTCATTTGTTGACGGCTTATTTCATTTCTAACCGCTCGTGTGTCCCTGACGCGTTGAGGGGAAGCAGCTCGTCCGCCCCCTTGGTCAAACCAAACCATGAAACTGAGAAGTGTGACGGCCGTTGCACTGCACCTTTTAAAATAAAGTATAACAATGAGAGGGCCCACAGTTTAAGGTCATAACACCACACGAACGGACATTCGCTGCTGATCCCCGGGATGCAGTCTGGTCCCGTCCGTGTGCGCAATCTGTGTGGGAAGAGCGCAGAATTTACATGCATTGCATAACTGATGAAGGAGGCATTTAAGGAAGTACTCATTTAGGACAGAAAACTGGTCAGATCAAATGAGGGGCTTGAGGAGGATTTCTTTTCCCTGCTTACACTGAACAAAGGAATGTGAAGCACTTGGAGGATTTCGCAGCAGAGGTCAAGTGCTGAGAGTGTCAGTGAGAGCGCAGAGGCCAGATATCCCGGGAGGGACAAATGCCTGTGGGTATTATGAGCAGCAAAGCAAGGAAAAGTGACCAGGCTCCGCCAATAGGTGTCAGCCTTCTATCCTGCCTGCGTGAGAGCTCTGAGAGCTGAAGAAAGTCTGCTGTGTGTGGGTCCTTGGGTTGGGGTGGCTGGCTCCAGGCAGCATCTGGAGATGGATGTCTCCGCAGTTGGCTGCAACTCAGATGGACTGACAGTTTTGCTGGACTTGGTACATGAACTCAGTGTGGAGCTCGGGGCTGTCTTCGCTTTCTGCGCTGACTTTCAGAGAGTTACTGACAACCGAGAAAATGTAATGTAACAACGCTTCCTCTCACCTGATAATCGTACGAGTTCATCGGTGGAGGAGGGAAGGAGCCGGAGGACGGTGGGAAACCGGTTGAATCTTCCGCAGGTGGTGGAGGGGGAGGGTAGTCTGCTGGGATGTGCATGCAGACACACACACACACACACACACACACACACACACACACACACACACACACAGCAAGAGAAACAAAAACGGCTTATAAAACACTTCCTCTTTTTTCCTACATTCAAACTGTCACACTAAACCACTGAGTTATCTCACAGCACTTAATGAACAGAAGTGCACATTTTCAAAAACAAGTGCGACAGATTCAAGAAATTAGATTAAAAAACTTCCAAAACAGTAAAGAAAAGGACACAAATCTAAACATGGAGTGACTCCTGCAGTTACATCAGAGAACTTTGTGAACAGTTCACATGAAGATCTGCACAGCGAAGGCCAGGAGTACTGCAGATTACACAGTAATGTTACTCAGGTTACTGCGGATCAGTGTGTGAATGGGTGCGCCTGAGCTGCTGCATGCTGACGAGGAGAATGTGCACCCACACTCCTCTGCAACCAGGTCCATCCGTTAAAAAACAAACAAAAAAAAAAAACAACATGCATATGAAACTGAAAATCAGAACAAATGTGTGTGTAGAAGTGTGCAACAAACAAAGCGAGCGCTTTATTGTAAACGCTGCTGCAACAAACAAAGAACACATCATGGTGTCAGGTTCAACAGCTGCAGGCGTGATTTTAGCTCCCGTAGCCACAAATGCTTGAATTTTACTACTTAAAATATAAAATTAAAGCTGCTATAATTCATATTTCTATCTTAAGTATGGATTAAACACATAATGTGAAAGCGATGAACCAGCAGCGAATCATCAGCCCGTCGTGCACCTCCTCCGGGTCCACGTAGCGCTTTAGCGTCTCTCAGCTCGTCGTTTTGGCTTTACAGACTTCGCTGCTTTCACTGCTCTCATCATTTTGTTTTTGGCTGCAACCTGCTTTGAGCTAAAAAGCTCTAAAAACCTCCTGCACCCGAGCCGCTCAGCTCCAGACGGCAGGCAGACAAAGCTAGCAGCTAGCTGGTGAACATACTGCAGAGGAGCATGTAGCAGCTAAGAGCCAGATATTTCTGTCAGGAGGTGTTAGAGAGCTAAAACAGAGCAAATAGGTTTCTTGCGTGATGCTGTATGGGCATCTGTTTGAGTCATTTTCCCTATTATATGAAATACTGTTGGATTATTTGGATGTTTTCAGCTGAGTTTGTTGCGTTTTATAGCTGCAACGCTAACAATAACGACTTTCAGGTCCTGCAAACCCTCATCAGGTCATAACTGATTCATATGACAAACATTTAAAATGCAATAAATCAAGATATTCATGTTTGTCATTACACTGTTTGAAAGATACAACAAGGCAAAGGAAAACCAGACTATTCAAGTGAAGTTCAGATTATTCACCAGAATTTGTCTCGAGCTGTAAAATCGAGTAAGACATTCGAAAGAGTTTACACAGCTATTAAAAAAAGAGAGCAAAAGAGACAAAAAATGGAGCCTTGTCATCCCACGTCAATGGATTGACACACATAATTGCAGCAATTTGGTTAACTAAGAAGTACTAATCTGGAGTAAGCATGTGCTTTTTCTCCCTGAGATTGGAAATGTAAATGCTGTGTTACAAATGGGTTAGACTCGCTGTTTGTTCTGCCAGAGGAGGACGAACAAGCCAAATTTGTAGTTCTAAAGTCCACGCTAATCCAAGGATTGCATCCAACCACATGTTTCAGACAGGATAAGGAGTTACGTGCCAAATTAAATTCTGATTTGGCTTCTCTTGGCACAGGACTTAAGACTGAATCATCTGACCATGTACTTCTAAGTACCAAACCAGACATGAGCTTTGCAAATTAAAGGCTTTTAGGAGACGTAATGGGAATTTGTTCCAATGCTAAGACTTTGATGAGTCCTGTTCAGAAATTCCATTTGCTTTCCATGGCTTTTATCTGTTTTCATTAGAATCTAATTGATGTCATCAATGTAGTTTATCCAAGGCAGCTGACCAAATTAATTAAGCGTGGTTTTCACTTGCCTCGACAAAACAGCCGGAAGAGGAAAAAAAAAAAAAAAAAGACAGAAATAATGCAGCATGGTTAAAATTGGACACATGTCTGCGTCTCGAGCATTACAACATTTCAGAAATTGTGAGTATTGCATTAAACATTCCCTCTGGGTGTTCGAGGGCCTCAATGTGAATTGTTTATATAATAACCTCGTGACCTCCGCTAAAACTCCAGAGTGTAACAGCTCCTCTAAACCTCTGGGAGAAGAAATAAAATATGCTGCTCGACAACAAGGCTCTGCCCCAGTCCTCCCTCCCCTCGCGCTCCAGCACGGATCCTTTTTGCCAGAAAATAAGTCACTTGTAACTTGCGGCTTACAGAGAATTAAAACATTAAGTTTCGTGTACGCTTCTCTCGAACATCAAAGATGTTTTGGATTCATCATTTCAGGAAACACAAGAGTTGTAAATGTTTAAGAGACGCATGTTTTATTGAAAAGGTCTTAGAGTTCTGTATGTGGAACAGTGGAAAGCAAGACGTGGAGCAGGAGCAGGGGTCAGCGAGCGTCTTTTCCCCCCTCGATGTTATTTTCTAGAATCTGTCCGCGCGCCGCTCGTTTAGGACTGAAACGTGTTAATGTGCTAATGTAAAACACCATCACTCGCAGCGCTTGTGCTCCTTCCAAGCAAAACCATTTGCTCTCATAAACGCCTGCTCTCAACCTTGAAGTGGTCTGCGGCTGATTCAGGGTCAGCTAAGAAACAGCGGTTTAATAGCAGCCTCTGCGATTAAGTGGAATATAATATTATAGCATATTTCCATAATTGACATTCTTCTATGAAAGTGAAAACACATCACTGGTGAGCATATTTAAATACAGGGGATGTTCAAATCAATCACACATTTACTGGCGTCACGAATCAAAATGCTAAAAAGCGGAACCTGCCTCTGCAGTGTCGTGGGACCTCAAACTGACGAAAAGTGGTTAAAACACACCTTTCAACACCTCACATGTTACATATTAAAGCAGATTTTGTCTCACAGCAAAAACAAATTAACGCTGCAACTTAAAGGCGCCCTGCGGAGTTTTCAGGGAGAAGTTTTGTTTACGTCCGGTGGGTCTCGCTAAAACACACCGTGCGTCCTCGAGGTCGGACGAGCACGCTGAAGGTATTTCCTTCCTCATGAAATATTTGCAGAGAAGAGTTTCTGAGTATTCTAAATCCGTCTTTGCTTACTTTCATGTTTGCCAGCTTGCACTCTTCTTCCTCACTGCCACAAAAGCGACTGCTGCTCAGTGAGACAGCGGCGGGAACGAGCTCGTATGCTGGTCCCACTCATGAAAACATGACTCCACAGCGCTGCTAGTGGCCAAAAGCTCCACGAGGTCCCTTTAATTGTCAATTTGATGCTTTCGCTATTGTTGTTTATTTTGCTGCCTGCTGATCTTCTACCATGTTCAACACTTATTGGATGCAAAACATTAATTAAATGTATAACATATTACGCTGTGTGCGCTAAAGCTAACTCAATAACAACACGCTGCAGGCTTGGTGTCGAGTAGCGCTCTACGACAGCAGGAACGACTCGAGGACGCTTTCCATGCGAAGTCGGTTTACGTGCTGGTCTGAAAAAAGCAGAGTGTGGGAGCAAACAGGCGAGAAGAAACTTTTTTTTCTAATTTTTCTATAAAAACTTTATGAAATTGGTGAAAAATCAGAAGAAAAATCTACAAACTGAAAAAAACCTGCGAACAGGAACGCTTTAATAAGATGTAATCTGTGTTTTCTCGCTATTTGTCCCACTTCTACTTCTTTTAACAGAACTTTTAACCTGTCCTCATCAGAGGACGACCGTCTGTCCCCTCTTAAAATGAAACGTAAAGATAATTTTGCATCTTTTTCACTGTGTTTCAGCCCACCATTAAACTCAGCTGATGCTGTTATCTCAGCTCCTCCTCCTCCGGGGATCGAACCCCTGATCTCTCCGCTGCAGTCGACTCAGACTTCATCTTCACCCGCCTCACCCATGTTTCTGCTATTTCTAATAAATGTAAACTCGACACGGGTTTGAGCTGCCGAGCACCTTGTGTTCAGCCGCTTTGCGCGGTGCTTATGCCGTCAGGCTGTAAAACAGTGTGAACGAGGCGCAGCGAGAACGACTTCTGTGCTGTGAATGAAGCTGGCTCCATTTGTGACAATAGGGAGTTGAAAGCTCCAAGTGAGCACTAATGAGAGAAGCAGCAGGAAGACCTACTTAATACGACAACTTCCCCTCTCTTTATTGAGCAATTACTTTTAAGTAGCTTCTTTGTGAACAAGGAATCCTAATCAGTGATTAAAGTTATTTGAGAGGCCATAAGAGGTATAATTGGTTATCGGGAACAGGAGTATTGTTAAGGGGAAGATAAAAGGGTGGAGAAGGATCCAGCTGTGACACTGGGACTAACATAAAACTTTGTTTTTCAAGTGAGAGCTACATCCATAAACACTTCAAGTACTGTATTTGACTAATGATTGGCAGCCATGACAGCTGTATTCTGATGTATGCTGCCATAAAGAGAAATACCATTAGAGTTTTCTGTAGGTAGCAGATGAGTCTCTGTGATTGGGATTAGTGTATTCTGTGGGGGCTGAAGGTTGAGCATATGTTTACAGATTTACATATGTACAACATTATCAGAGTTCCACGTATGTTACTGCGGCCATCTGCTCTTTAAAGACTGAGGACAAAGCCCGCCACAGCTGCCTGTCCTATAATGCATCCAGCGCTTCGGTGAGGGAAACTGCTTCCAGGACAAAGAGCAGCAGAGATGAACTGAAGAGCCTCAAACGCAGGGAGGGTTCAGTCCGCTCGCTGTAAAACACACACCGTGTGTTGCTTGTGTGTTTGAGCGCACACTACATAAATCGTCTCCCACGACCTGAGCTTGAGTTACTGCCGAAAGCTGGAGTTTCTGGTGTCTGTTAGCATTCACGCACGCCACGATGAGCCGGAATAAGGGCAGGGGAGCGAGACGGCGAGGGCCACACGCGTCACGTGACAGCTCGAGTGTCGGCATGTTTAGCCGAAAAACTTCTGCAGCAGCACCTGACCCCTGAAATCTGAACTAATCTGCATTAACAAAGGGGAGAAAAAAGTGGCTTTGCTTTATTCAGCAGCAAAATCCATAATCCCTCCCAGACAAAATGGACAAAGTGTTTTAAGTCCTGGTGTCAGTCCGCATGCTTTATCTCCACGTACCCGTTCCAAATGTGCTGTGGCAGTGGTTGAGAGCACATTGTTTTGACATAATTATGGACCCATTTTATTCCATCTTCCGCTGGAGAAGAGCAGCTGAGCCCTGCGCTTAATTAGCATGATATGTATAGAAGAGTGATTTATGACTTCATTTGGTTTAGAGATGCAAGGGAGGATTTGAGGTCTTTGGAGATATACTTGTTTTAAGTGTGAAGGAGCCGACCAAAGCTGGCTCGCGCTCCTCTAAAGAGAATTCCCATGGGAGCAGAAATTCAGATCAGGAACGAAGACAGATTACGTTTTTGTATGAAAGCGAAGAGACGAACGCTGTGAAAAGGTGAAGCCGGAGTCGGCCCTTCGTCTTAAAAGCCGAAACATCAAATGTGCTGAACAATTAGTGCCTGAAAATGCGACGTTAGCGAGGTCTGCAGACGAGCGAAAGTGTGATTCATCAAAGGCAGAGAGGGAGCGCCGCTGTCATTTCTTCTAAACAAACGGGAGAGAGAGTAAATGAAGTCAGTCAAATGTCACAGCAGACAGTCACTGCTGTGTAAACTCAGCCAGTTTCATAACACCAAAGCCTCGTCGCAGCCTCCGCCGTGCTGAGGAGCGACTGGAAACTCAAAGCAGGTACTCAGCAGCCCATACATCAACTCTGAACTTATCCACTTATATCACATGACTCTGTGACCTTTCGAAAGGACACGAGGGCATTCCCAAGCTAACATGTACAGCTCCACGGTGCAAATGGTGACATTTAAATATAATTACCACTTAATGGATGCTTAATGTAATTTATTAGGCAGCTTAATTTGTTTGACGGAGAATACTGTGAGTGGGCGTGTTAACTGTAGCAACTCAGATGTTATCAAATAGCTTAAAAGATCAGATATGAGAGCTGTAAATGGCATAATGTGACTCGGTATAAAGTACGTGAGTATGAAGCGTGCTCGAGCTGGACTGATGTCACGGCCGACTTCAGCTGGTCTCAGACACAGTTTACTGGTTTGTTTGTGCTCTGACATCTGGAAGGACCCGTTGTGCTGCGAAGCTTGTATTTATGCTGAAAAGTGGACGCTAGCGAGCTAAGCTAACTCACCCCCACTCAGGATGGAAGCTAAGGTTAGCACACTTTCCCATTAGAGAGCACTTACTGGTTATTATCTTAAACCAACGCCTGCAGAGAAATCATTAGCTGTCTGTCACGTCATTTTTATGGTTATGTTTTAAATCTATGAATAAAACTAGAAGGACAATAGCTTATATTGTAATGGCTGTAACAGGTAGAAGAATATTTACTGTATTGATTTGTTTATTAGACCAATAAATACACATATCAACCTGCCCGCCTGCACACATCTCTCACCTGAGACTCACACACACCTGTGTGAATATATGAACAATCAGTGGTGGTTTGGCCCCGAGAGCTCCATGATGAGTTTCTGGATGAAACTCATCCCCGCCCCCCCCCCAGAGGATTACTGGCTGGTGTGCATGTGGATTGTGGTGCGGGGAGTCTTCATGTTTCTACAGCTGGTTTTGTTGTTATTGAACTTTAATACCATCTACAGGATTTTGAGGCATTTATTCCGCTGATCTCGCAGCGTTGACTGAAGTGAAGAATAATTAGTGTTCCCGCCCTGTGACTCGGATCCATAGTGAAATGGGCTCTTCCTCGGCCCGTGCTACACCCACCCACCCACCCTCCAGGTCTGCAGCTCTTCCTTAATCCTGCTGACAAACAAAACAAACGCACCTTAGCGAGAACATAACCTGCTTGGTGGAGGTGTTCACCGTCAGCTGATACACATCATCAAACCTTTAAAACACCAACACGAGCTACACACATCTCTGACACGATCTGAACGACGGTCGGACTCCACCATCGCTTCACGGCCGAGCGGTCGCCTCTTTTCCACACGTGCAAATTCACCCTGAAATCTTACTCAGCAGTCAAATCTCCTTTGATTACGCGGACGCCACTTTGACAGAACAAACAGGATATGGAGAACTTTTTTTTTTTTTGGTTGTTCACAGCGCTCGATAAGTACGAAAGATTTAGAGAAGTGAAAAGTCTCGTTCTGGCTGCGTGAGGAGCGATGAAACGAAGAGGAAAAACTTTAGAGAAACGCGAGGAGGAGAACAAAGAGGAGGAGATGAAAAGAATGGCGCTGATACAAACGCTGCAGACAAAACACAACGAGTGGCCGAGCTGCTGTGCGTGTTCCACTTAGATAAAAGTGTCTTTGTGTACGCTCAGAGCCTGAGCCTGTGGTCTCTATGGGGACGCTGACACGCTCACTGGTGGATTTCCTGTAAACTCTCCTGGTGACACCCATGAGGGACTCTGACATAACAACCGGTAGTCAGTTTGCCTCTGGCCAGTCAAGCAGGGAGGAATAAAAACAGCTTATGCACATGTTCGACACTTTTGAACTGCTCTGAGCAAACAATTAGCGGGTTTCTGGTAAACTTAGCGAGAAAAGTTTGGCGAAAAAAAAAAAAAAAGCGCTTCTCGGATGTTTGAAACTTTCACTATGATTATCTGACGACAAAGACTTTTTAACCTTCATAATGAGCAGCCGAGACGCCGTGAGACAAAGCAGCGCGGCAGCGTCGCAAAAATGGCTTCAGTATTAGTGTGTGTGGTTTGGAGGTGTTTGCAGTTTATTAAGTTGTAGATTTTAATCAGTTAATATTCCAGCGTTGTGAATGAAGCTGATACTGATGACTAATTTCACTGTGAATCATTTTCTTTTGTGGCAGACGCTCTTTGGTCACACCATGTGAATATTTACATGCACTTCATACAGGAAAAAAAAAAATCCCCATTTAAAAGGCAGACATTAGAAGAAACCGTCTGAAATACTGTACAGCAAAGATAAAAGGAGCAAATTAACAATAATGAAAGTGAGGCAGGAGCTGAAGAGACGACTCCAAGTATTGATTAGAGTGTCGCATGTGTGTATTGAATAAAAGATATAAAGCGGAGGCGTGGAATCAAAGGGAAACCAGAAACTGAATGTGTTTCAGGTAGATGACCTCTGTCCTCCGCATCACGTTCGACACTCTGATCTCACGCGTGGAGACGTCCCAGAGAGCGGCGAGCAGACGGCGACCATCGTCAGTCAGCGCGTGTTGATCCGAGCAGACGGTGTGCAAAGCACCTCATCAAGGGTATCGTTTCTATGGTTTAAATGCAATCAAAAGGGAAGTCAAGGTGGAGAGTAAGCTATTAGCATAACAGGGATGTGAGGTCTCTTCATGCACGAGGGTTCAGGGTCGGCCGGTTTGCGGCACAATGCGCCGCACCTGTTACATCCTCCGTCTGACAATAACACGCAGGCTTTTAACTGTTTCTCAGAGCTTGAGAGCGTGCAGTGAAAGACACGCTGTTGTCAATACTGTTTTAATAAAAGTGAAGCTAACATGCTTTAGAAAGGTGCTCTTTATTGCAGGCTGTTGCACTGGATTGCATTGCCTCGTATTCATGATATTTAGTCCGTTTCTCCCGCAGTTTGCCGCAGAGCTGCTCCTGATCTAATCACACATCTATTACGCTCGCATCAGCGCGCATTTACAATTCCATATAACTGCACAAACACGGGAAACAATCTTTACGTTGCAGGAGAGAAGAAAAGCACCGGCTGCTCGGTCTTCATCGAGCGATGCAGCGCATGTACACATGAGATCAACTTAAACCCTCCAGTCTGATCCGCTGGAAGGCTTTCTGAGTGAGGGGTCGCAGTCTGAGACCTGTATGTTTCTCACTTCCTCCCGCTGGGGCTTTAATCAGAACAAGTCCTCCCTTAAAAATGTGAGGGCAGCCCTGGCTGGCGGTGCGCCGCCCCGTCTGCACCGGCCCCTTTGTCCCGGCGGTAAACACGGCCTCAGACTGCTCATTCCAGCCCTGATACTGGCCTCTGCCAGACAAAGGGACACCGAGGCGCCGTGCCAAATTGACTCGTCCCTAATTTTTTATGCTAATCCTCAATTTTACATCAGACAGTCCCCACATATGATATAAAAGATATTAAATAAATAAATACAGAGGGGCCCGGATAATCTGCTCATAAAGACGTCTTATCCTTTGACAAGTGGAGATGTCTGCTGATGGCTTTACATATGTGCACGTTCAAAACGCTGACAACAACCAATCACCAGTGTCTTTATTAAAATTAATGTTTTAATGACAAATAATGTCGCAGCAGCCCAGAGGTCGGAAGATTTTAACGCCACAAGACGCCGCAGCCTATAGGACATCACGTACGAGCAGCAAGACAAGTCCAACCCTGACAACAGCTGCAGGGACTTAAAACACTTATTAATTACTGTTTCCTCCATATTTCCCATTTCAATCAGTATCGCTGACCTCAGCTGAATATTTATAGTGAAGAAAAGATTGCAGGCATTACCCCGTTTATGTAATTACTGTCACAGTCAGTATGAACAGAGCGAGTGGGATTAACAGACACTGAGGCCATGAGACTTCAACAATGCGACTCTGGGACGGCTGAATTCATAAAAGTCCATCATGTACATTACAAAGTACAACATTACAACACTTAAATCACCCACAGATGCATCCCCACCCTCTTTATATTGTTTCATTAATCCTCTTAATACCCAGACAATGATTAATTGTGGAAAATGAGACAGTGGCAACGAGTCTGGATTAAATGTTCTGCAGCGAAACGACATTTTGGAAGGTTTCAGTGACGCCACAGAGCATCGACTGGGGATCAAATCTGTTTGCTAAAAATCTGCAAACATGTCCAATAAAATATAAAATATCAGTATAAGAGATCCCTCTAAGGGCGACACTAAAATAATAAATACTGCTAATAAAAAATGTGTTCTGCCCGTCGACTCCGGCTCCAAATATGTATTTTCATCCGCTGACTCTGTGTTGAAATGCACAAAATATTCCAGTTTTTGCTCTTATTCCAAAAAAAGACAATACTCGTACGAAGCTGTTCAGGTGGCCGGAGTCAAATTCAGATGTCTGTCGTGATGTGAATAACAGTGGAAGATGAACGTGCATGTAAATACGCGCTGGTGTTTTTTCCTCTCAGCGGTGGGCAGAGCTCAAACGACAGCCGTCTAAGAACAACTTTTACAAAACTAACATCTGGAGCAGCAGACAGGTCCACAGCTCAAACCACAAACCCCCACAGACGGCAGCGTTTTCAGCCTGACAGCGCGCTCGCCGCTCGCTCAATTTCATAACCGTTTCCCCTGTTTTGGAATTCGAGGGTTCTCAGGGGGTTTGAGGGTTGAGCTTCAGATAATGTTCACATTACATGCAGCAGATGTGGAGGAGGGAGACACACGGGCGGCGCGACGTTCTGCGCTCGCGTCCTGCCGGCGCTACGTAACAACGTGCTCGCTCGAGACTTCAGCCTCGCGAGCTGAGCGCTCATTAGACGGCTCGGACTTTTCTAGAAACAGTAATGATTGAGATTCAGGGAATTTGCATCAAAGCTGGTGAAAACGTTCTTGAGACAAAGTTGTGTGTTGCTTTCCTGTAAGTGCCGCAGTGCAAAAAGTGAAGCATCGGTCTGTCGGTCACCACCGAGGAGGCGTTTTCACTTTTATTTCTCATCAATGACGCCTGGAGACTTCAAATGACATGATCCTTAAATCTTAAAAAGAGAGCGCCTTCTCCTCGTTGGCATTAATCATCTGATCATTGAGTTTCTTTGATTCTTTGTTTTTGAGCTAAACTACGAGCGTTTGAACAGTGACACACACGTTTCACGTCTTCGCTTCCTCGTCCACACACCGGGAGCTCACTTCATTTACAAAGTCTTTTTAAAAGGCAAATAAATATTTCATCTTATAATCTGAGCCTGTTTCTCTCACTGATATTACTCATCGGAGGTGATTATGGAGGCAGCCGTCGCTCTGTGGAGTCATATCTGCCTCATGTAAAGCAGGCTCGGTTATGCTCTGCAGAGCACAGCCTCTGCGTTTGCTCAACTCGGCTCTACGTTATTTTAATCATCTCTGCCTGCAATATGAACCTTAATAATGCCAGACTATGACAATGCTACGACAGAACACTAAATAAGTTACGCATGAAAATCCTAGTCCTAAAACTCTATTAGTGAACGCATTTAGTGCAGATTGAGCTGCAGCACGGGAACATTTTTTCATATGAACAAACCATCAGCTCCCTGTGGGCCGGAGAAAGCAGACAGCACACGCTTCCTGAACCAAACCACAGCACACAGCGCTGCGTGTTTATTAGAAATTAGGCATGCAGCAGGGCCTCTGTCACAGCTAACGTCTGGAGCTGCCTTCATGCAAACGAGCGAGGTTCCAGAGACGCGACGCGTACAGCGCGCTGTCCTTCTGAAGGTTTATGAGAATCACACACACAAAAGCTGCAACGTACCACTGAATGATTCTGCAAACCTTCCAGAAAAGCGCCGTCAGAGCACCGTGAGCGATGGCTTCTGAGTAAAACTCTCTAGAAGCAGCATTTAGACGTAGCACGACTGAAGAGAAAGTCGGTGCGAAGGTGAGAGTGAACGCACGGAGCAAAGCTTCATTACAGAAATGATTTCAAGGCTTCACGCCTCCACCTGGTGAATGCACAGAGGAAAAAGAAAGGGGAGAGATCACGGGCTGATAAGACAGAGCTGTAGTTCCTGGTGAGCTGTGACGTCAGTCAGAGTGTTCCCTAACTGACAGAATAATGTCCCAAAGCACAGAAATGTAACTACAACAAGGCCAGAGTCACACCTTCATCAATCAGCCTCTCAGGACTGTGAAAACACATTACAGCACGACTGTGGAGAGCAACATTAAGGTGCTGCGCTACGTATCGGGGGAACAACAGGTGAATTAAGACGTCTATTCCTTAAACAAATGCATACATATTCACGGTTTTATAATAACTGTGTTCTGTGAGGAAAAGGACAAATGAAGGAATTTGGCTCAGCAGCCGTTTGAGACATTTCGAGTTGGTTTGTGTGCTGATTTAGAGTCAGTCTGCTGTACGCTGAAGGACCGCTCACAATCAATACAACCACATCGCCGCTGAAGTTCACTCGCTCCTGAGGGAAAGCTGCGGGGTTCATTGTTGAGAAAAAGAAATAATTTAGGCTGAAGTGGAACATGAATGCAGAGCGATGCTAAGAGAGAATTACATGATAAAGTCTAATGAACTAGTGTTACATTTAAGTCTGTGTCTAAAGAGGCGATATGAGGGTTTCGTCTTAAACTGCTTGATATCAGTCATCCATTTAAACTCGATATCAGACGCTATCCTGATAATAAACACACCAGATCTTGCCTTTGTGTTTACACCTGGTCTTTTTAATGCTGAGATCAGATCTTTGTCCTCCAGAGTAAAACCTGTGTGAGTAATTCGAGGGGGCGGTAAGTCGGCCCCAGACTCCCTTAAAGAAAATCAGAGTTCTGTGAGTTTCAGGAGGTTTTATCAACTCTCTGAAACGTTTTCTCTGACAGACCCTCAATCATTTGCCCCCTCAAATTGGTCAAATGTAATTCAGTCAGTTGTTCCTTCCTTAGTGTCAGAAATACTGTCAGTTTGTCATAACAGCAGATCAGCTGCACAGTTACTTCTTACTGGAAACCGTTCATGTCCCACCGAAGCTGCTTTAACTTCTCACACAGCTCAGCTGAATAAAGCATCTTCTGGTGTTTTCATGGCAAAGAATAGACGTAGAATCAGCAATCAGAGGCGTCTCTTTCTGCCTTCTTGCTAGTTCACTCTCTAAATTTGTAAAATATCTTTTTCATGTAAGCTAAAAACAACACGTCGATCTTATTCACATTCACATCCACTAACGTGTCGTTCTTTATCTGACTAACACGTCCAGACGCGTCGCACTTTACGACCAGGTGGAAATGAGATTTAGTGGATTCTCCTGTGCTGTTACCTGCGGTGTCGCCGTGGGTGGGGTCTCCCATCTGTTTATAAGGGTTGAACTTGGGCTTGGGTGCAACCACAGGGGCGAATTTCTTGGGTGCCTGCTGCTGGGATATGGAGATGCTGGCACTCCCCAAAGACGGGGTCGTCTCCATCCTGGCAGCCACTTGTCCCGTCTGGTCGTTGTTGTTCGCTGGGTTCCACATGGTTCTGACGAGGAAAGGAGAGTACAAAGACAATATATTTAATTTAGCCCTGTAATCAGGGTTTCAGCCGTGTGAAGCACACTGAGGCCGTGGAGACAAACTCACAATCTACGGCCATGCTAGCGGCTCTGTGAGGCTGCACTTCAGCGCAGCAGCGCTTTGAGCTAAGTGTTAACCTTTCCATGATAGCATGCTCACAACAACAATGCTAAGCTTCTAGTATTTAGCTATTTGTACCAAGTGCCTCATCTGAGTGCAGCGTTGATGAATGTGCAGTACAGCTGAGGCCAATGGAAATGTTATTACTTCTGCAGATATTTGGCTAAATGAAACGTTTGACCCACTGATGGCCCTGGAGGAGAGGAGCTATTAGGATTGACTGTAATCCGTCATCCACTTATGATTCTCGAGGTGTTTGTATCTCAAGTGGTGGACAGATCAACGTCGCCAGCGTGGCTGAAATGAATGCAGCTCAATGGGGAAGTCGCCAGCGGCTGCACGTCGTACATGAACACCACTAATATATAATTCTGTCATCCTGCTCGTTTTCTTCTACTTCTAAAACTGTTAAAACTCAATCTGAGCTTTTTTTGGAGTGAAGTGGCTCAGCAAGCGCAAACCTTCACCTTCCATTGCCGCCTGGCCTCTGCACGCACTCACCGCTCCTGCATGTGTGGAAGACTGAAGCCTGCTTTTTGTATTTCAACTATTGAGTCAGACCCTTAAAGCAGACGGTAATATTATTCTGTAAAATAAGACAGGAGGTAAAACACACAGATCTGTCATGTGTTCAGCTCATAAAGCGGAGAGGAAATCACTTTGAACTCTGAACCTCACATCCCGCGCTGCAATGCCTGCACGAGAACAACAAATCAAAAACAGTGATGTGTGAAACAAAGAGCGGCGAGAACAACAAAGTCTCTTAAAACCAAAAAGATTTAATAAGAGAAAAGACGATCAATGAGCGAAAAAAGGAGATCAGACGAGCGTTGAGCGGCGAGGACTCTGATCTGCACCTCAGCTCGTTTTCTGATTAGATCTAATTACCTTTGCTGTGTTCTAAACCAACACTGGCACACCAGCACGCGGCTGATATTGACAGCAAATCAATACAACGACGTCGCGTTGGGCTGCCTCTGTGGACTCTCATGACCTTAATACAGTTACAGTGAAAAGAAGACTTGCACAGAGTGAAAGAACTCGCTGAGGCTGAGGACACAAACATCCCGTATTTCACCATCGCATTCTGAAATCACTTGAAATATTTGAACTATTTATACGCCGCGCTTTTTCCCATCCATCTTTTTGTTTGTGTTTGTTGTGCTGCGTTCTGATGTTTCTGCTGTTTATTATGCTCGGTCTGACTGATACAGGGTTTACATTCTTTCTCCGGAGCACAGTAGAGAAGCCCACGCACAATCATCTTTTAATATCTGCTCAAATCCCTGCTCCTCCTGCCGTCTGAATGCTTCTTACTTTTGATATTTCTCCTGCTCTTAATGCTGCGATTCAGGCGACGCGCTGGTGTCTCACACCCACCTGTCCTTTCAATGCAAATGCTTTCATTTCTCCACGCTCAAGTGGCTAACAAAATAAAAGATGAATTAAAAGGAGGGAAAAGGAGAAGAAATGATCTTAGCATGTGTGAGTACGACTCAATACGCGGCGCGTTGAATGGGAAATGTCTGCTTCAGCGTGCGGTTACATTCTTTGATGGTGGCAAATAACTCACAGCGGGACGTCGCTTCATGGTGCCGAGTACTGAGGTGAACATGAAACCCACTTACATTAGTCTGTCTGTTTTTTAAAATAAACTGTCCTCATAAAAAGTGAGTTATGGGAACATAAACCTGAAGCCAACACGTGTGTGAATAAAGCTTTAGCTGTAAAATCTTTAGAGCGTAATGATCATTATGGATGATTTTAAGTTCAGAGGAAACAGACTTTCCATTGGACGAGCGGTCCCTGTCAAACTCTGCAGACAGTGAAAAGCATCACAGTCACTTCCACCGTGTTGAGGTGGAGGCTGAAATCTTATTTTGACGAGCCGAGGATATTTTTCTTATTGTCACTGAACGGCATTGAAGGACCACCTCTCAGTACTTCCAGCTGGGCACTGCAGGTTTTAGCAGATCTTACTCAAACAGGAGTGAATTCTGCATTTGTTGAGGACTATTTACAGCGGCGGAAGAATACACATTTCATGCTCTACTGCAGCAGGACGCCGTATGTGGGACTGATCATGATGAAGGAACTTGTTCCTCACTGATGTGTTTCTAACAGCTTCTGGACAGCAGTGGAGCTCATCCATCAGGCTTTGGATACACAGACAATACTAGTGAAGAGGAGCGATTTATTGTTCCTTTGGGCTTTTCAAGGAATTTGTTGAACATAAGAAAAATACAGATGACCAGCTTTATCCTTTAAGACGGCAGTGAGGAGGCCGGGGGCGGCAGTCGCATACTGTCAGCTGTCTGAACCTAAAAGCAAAAGATTATTTCAACTTTTCATCACCTTTTAGCATTACGAGACATTACAAATAACATGTGGTCTGATTTTAAGGGCCCACACAGAAGACCACCAGGACGATGAGTCTGATGTTCGACGTCCGCAGAGAGACAGAAGAAGCACACCTCCTAAATATCCTTTATGGTCTTGTCTTCATGCCTCAGCAGAAGCGTCTCCGGAGTGTTTTTGAGGTGAGAAGAGGCTCGGCCGGGACGCTCCTCAGCGCTGTCACCGCGCGGCTCTAAATCAGCGCGAGGCGACCTCAGTCTGAACACACATCAGAATTCATGCAACTTTTACGTCACTCGCTCGCCTGAGCTGAACCGAGCGTCGTGCGGTGAGACTCGGCGCTGACAGACGTGGTTGAAAGTAGCCCCTGACGTCCTGAAATTTTGGATGTTTCTGTGAAGCCGTTCACGTCACAATCCCACCACTCCTGGCTCAGCGTCACACACACCTCCGTGCAGAAGCAACAGCCATCGCTGCACAAAAAGCCCCAATCAAAGACTCATCTGCTCGCTGATTCGCTGCTTTAAAAGGCACATCGGCCTCTGAATGAAACCATGAACGCTGACTTCAGCGGCCTCCACGTTTACTCCCACGAATAGCCAAACAAAAAAAAATTATTTTTTTTTTAATGGATAAATCCAGAGTGAACACCTTTCAGCTCTGTTAAATACCCACTGCCTTTCATAGTCGTACTTTAGTCTTGTTTTCTCTGCAGAACGGTGAAAAATGACATTATAAATGAATTCAGTTTGGTTTGAACGACATGATCTGTGTCTGTTTAAAGATTCCCAGACGAAGCAAACGTTTTCTGCGGTGGCACCTCATTCTTAAAGCCACGTAATAGCACTGCGGTGCATGAAAGGATTTTACTTTTCAACCACTTTTACCAAAAAATGCGAGCAGGAGATCCTGCAGGACATGCTGCATGTTGGAAAAATGATCATCAAATGACATGAAGATGAAGGTTATGATCAATACTGCATGTTTTCAGTGAAGATTTTTAGTTTCCGGTGCAGTCCAGCTGCATCCAGTGTGGTGTTTGCATTTCTGCCTCATCTCTATAAACAAGAAAACCACTGAAAGACAGATAAGATGAGAAGATAGAGCGAGCCGGGGATGAACTTTTGCACGTCAGTTTTAACGATAATGTTAATTTTACTGTTCACGTTAGGGTGAAACTGTGACAGAGCAGCGTTTTCTCATCTTACTTCCACGTTGGAGAAAATGTCTCTAAGTGATGAAGAAGCAGCTGTTGATTCATGGTTGAACCAATACCAACCACTCAGAGAGTCACAGTACACAAGATCATGTGACTTGTGGTATTTCCTGTTACGCCGTTTTCATGCTTCCTCTCTGGTATTTGGGCCTAAAATGCAGGTTTGGATTATCTTAATGCTTCATCTCATTTCTTTCATTCCTGCCAAATAACTCATAACTGCAAACCTCCAGCTGTACATTCAAGTTGTTCAGGGCATTGCAGCTGTCAGTTTCTCAGTCGCTTTCACAGGTCGGAAAGTATCTGAGATTTGAAAGCACTACGGAGCGCTCTGCAGTCCAGCGTGAAGCTCCAGGGACGCAGAGCACATATTCTGTACTAGCTGTCTTCTGTGCATGCGTTTGCTGACTCTATCCTTGTGTGCAGCAGCGACGGGGAACACCTAGCGCAGGTCATCAGCCTATCACAGGCAGATAAACACATTCACAGTTTCCATTTCACCCTGTGAGTCTCAGGACTGTGGGAGGAAACCGGAGCACCCAGAGGAAACCCACACATAAACAACACGCGCAGCACACACACCAGAAGTACATGAACTTCACAGCCAGAGAGGTCTGAAGATGTGATGAAGTGAACGCGACTGAGTGTTCTGTGATTTCCTGCCGCTTAATAAGCTAATTTATTCATTAGCTTACAGCTCTTCTCTATCAGCCATGATGTGCTCTGTGATCAAAAGTCCCTGTTTTATACACACACACACACGCACAAATGAGCGAACACGCCACACGCAGACACGTACACACGCACACCCACTCGCACACAATACACTGCTGCGAGTGAGGCGTATGGCACAGGTCGAAAGCACGCACGCAATCACTAAAGCCTCATGAAAGGAAAGTCGATTCTGATTGCCGGGGCAGTTACCAGATGACTCACAAAGCTGTGACACCAACTTTAACAGTTTGCTTTATGGGGGCACGGCAGCCTGGCTGTCTTCTCACAGCTGTTCCGCTGCACTTTTACAGCTGTCATTGAGGAACTGCTGCAGGTGTTTCTGCTGCATTAATCTTTCATACCCACCAAGGAAGCTATCAAACAAAACCATCCAAAGAGGACCGCAGAGAGAGCAGAGTTCTGACAGAAAATGGCAGGGTTCAGAGGTGTTTTTGGGGAAAGCATGGGATGCTTTCTAGCAAATCTTCGCATGTTGAAAGCACACACAAAGCTGCAGGTCTTGCTCTGACAGCATTCGTGATCTTCGGCTTTTAAAATGCTGCATTAGCTTCTTCCTTTTGCCGCTCTTCACACAGACGAATACAAAACGCTCTACGAGCGACTGGACTCAGAGCAGCAGAGTCGAGTTAAAGTTAAAGCTAAGAATCTGAAACCGGCCTGTACACCTGTGCTTTTACGCAAACACTGCTAAAAAGGGAAGTAAACAGTGCATTTGTTGGGGACTGACAGACATTTGGTGCTCTGGTCTTTAGAGCATGAAGCTCTGGAGGATTCAGCAACAGGACGGTGTGTGTGATGGAGTCAAAACAAATAAATGAATCATACTAAAGGAACTTGTCATTCATTCATGTACTTTTAATAGCTTTTGGACAATAACGGAGACACTGACATTACTGGTTTTGGTCTTCTTGTGAGATTTGTTGACCAATAAAAAAATGCAGAATGTCACCAGATTTAAAGACAGCAGATGAAAGACTGAAGGCGCCATGTTATCACTTCTTAAGCTGCCAAATCACAACAGTCTGCACATCCAGCAGGTCCAGAGCCACATCTGGAGTCATGTTTCTGTCCGCATGGTGAATATAAGTACACTATTCCCTCTCCTCTGAGCTCTGCTTTGGTCTATACCAACTCCTTCAGCTGCTAAATGCTCCCATGTTGACCAGCTACTTGCTAACTGTGTCTCTACACGCACTGGGCAGCAGCGCAGTGAGCGTACAGTCGGTGTTTAGAGCTGTTTGCTATAAACTGCTGCCTGCCGTCCACAAAAACAGTGCTGACAAGAGTGAGAGTGAACCACAGAAGTGAAGTTGTGGACCAGAAGACGATGAGCTGAGGACACCAAACTCTGCAGAGACAAGGACGCTGCAGAGAGGGTGATAATTCTCTGTGGGTTCACTTCTACGAGTCACACCTTTGACATTAAACGCAGACATTTCATCTATTGCTTATGATTGCAGCAGCTTTGACTGTATGGGTCATTATCATGGAGTATACAGTAGTATTTCTTGTAGGTACTGTGAATGCAGTACATGAGCACTCAGATTAAAGCCTTTATTCGACATTCTGAGGCACAAGAACCAGAATAAAGCATTAATAAGGGCTTTATAATCCCTAATAAAGAGCGACTATGCTAGTAATATACATGCTAATTAGCAACTATTTAATGGTGAATAGGCATACATTAATATAAAATATTAGCTTGATGCTATATTATTGTGAGGTACTGATTAAAAATCATAAACGAGGCTTAAAGGTTAGAGAAGTGTTTCAATACCAGGACGAATCTGTGAGGGAGCATATCCCTCTTTACCACCACTGAGGTGAACCTGACTAACACCCTTAATCTTCCAGCTGCTCGGACTGGTCGTACTGGGCAGCTTCCAGGTGTGTAATGTGTGTAACTGTGCGAGTGTGATCCTATAAAGACATCATAGCCAAGAACGTCGAGTCCACTGCTGCCGTTTGCTGTGCATTTCACATTTTGGGAAATAAAACTGAGCAAACGTCCTCAGAAAACTCTTAAACACATCCTGTAGACTGCACATTAATGGGTGTCTGGTGTTGTCCATAACACTGTGTGGTCCTCTACATCTTTAAAGCTTGTAAGAAAAAGGTAACTGAGACTTAAAGGGCAATTATGCAGCTTTTCTCCCACCTTGCGCTTCGTCCCATGAGTGGAGTTCAGTTAACCACACAGCCCCTGGTTCACTGGGCACCGATCAAAACATCACTTCAAAAAGACACTGCAAAGACGAAGATGGAGATACACTTTGGCTGGCAGGTTTTTCATTACAAACAGAGGGGTGGTGGGCAACTGGGATTAGCACTCACGGTTGGTGACGCAACGTGCGGAGGATCAGCCATGCGGATGAAAACGCTTTAAAAATTAAAGGTTCCCCATCTGCAAGAGGCTGCAGCCGAGCCTTCCCTGCTTTGGAGCCGCTCTGCTTTAGAGGGCTGGTTGAATGGCTGAACAGGTTAATGCGACATTACACAAACAAGAGCTCGTTCCCCACGTTCTGCTGTTTGGAAACGGGGAAGAGCAAAGAGTTCAAGTGGTCATTATGGATCTTGAAATGTTTTGTGCAGATGGGTAAATATTCGAAAGTGCCGGAAGTCTGACACCACGCTGCATGTTGACATATTAATAAAAGCAAAAAGCTGTTTTGGACCTCTTTCAAGTGTTGAAAATTTAATGCTGGGAGCGCAATACCAGCGTCAGGGCATCAGAGGACTGGGCAAGTCAAACATGATGTTCTGAAACATAGCCACTGCAAACAGCACAGCTACATGAGAAGATCCTCTCAGCAGCAGGCGAGGAGCGAAGAGTGAGGCTTCGTTACGGATGCTGCTAATTTCCACTTCATTTTAGAGGTCTTTCATTTGTTTCAGGCCAAATTCAGTCATTATCAGTCATCAGAAAATACAATTAATGAAAAATAATGATTACTGTGGCGTCAGAACACACTCAGGTGCTGCTGCGCCCTCACTTTCATGTTAACATCTGCACGCTGTCAGCACTTCATCACACACAATGACCTAGAAATAATCCACTTGACATAGTTAGAATTTTAGTGCACGTCAATGTGAGAAAGTACTTAGTTATCCCTTTAAGACTGGGATTCCCAACGCTTAAGTGTCAGACAGTCATTTTTTTATTTCTCTCATCTCTATAAAACATGTCGGGTTTGGATTAAGTAAAGTAAAACATCACCGTTAAGACCCGACACAGTGAGAGGTCCTGATAAGCCCCCGGAGGGATAAAGAAAGAGGACATTACTTAAATATATATCCAAACAAGATTTAGCATATGTTGCACCCCCGACACCTATCAGATATGAAGTCTTTGATTAACTGATTGTGCCTCACGTTCAGCGAGGCTGCAGTCAAAGCCAAGCACGCGAGGTTTGTGGTTTTGAAAAATAAATCCTGTTTCAGTCGTCGTGGTCAATATTTCTACAGGTTCATGCACAAAGACTCAGTTACCAACTATGCACAAAGAAGCTAACAACGCTCCAGCGAAGGCAGCGAAGAGGAGTGAAGAAGATCAGCTTCGCACGTGATTTCAGCGCGTTTGATTTCAGAGCACAAGGACACACGACGCACTCTCTACAGGAACAGTGAACGCAACAGGAAACTAAATCAATGTTACACTTTAAACTGTTAAAAAAAAAAGGTCCAATGTGATTAATGTGACTGATTATTTATCAATTAATATGCTATTAATTATCAGATTAACCTGTGAGCTCTAGTTTGGTGTGATTCAATCACAGTGGTGAGTATGTTGGTGCTTTGTCTGGACTCGCCTTGTCATCGTCATCATTTACATGTTGATACTGAGATCGCTCAGATTTCCATGAGCTTCATATTATATCTGTTCCATCTCATGTAGATCTCTGAAAGCCTCTTTAATGGTTTTGAACTCATGTACTTTTGGCCATGGTCCATTTTTGGCGCACAGTCTTTCATTTTCTGTTCTGCAAACGAACAGGAGCAGTGACAGAGAAGTTCAAACAGTGACTTTACCATGGTCTGAATTCACTGTGCGTGAAAAAAAAAGGGTCTTCGGGGGTCTCGACACACTCCAGTGAAGCACCTTCACCTCTAATACCAGCAAACACCGGTCCTGTTTCAACACTCCTGTCTCAAAGCCACCTGCTGTAAGCCGGTCCTCGCACCTGCACGGCCTCTGGACACAAACCAGCCGTGACAACCAGGAGTGAGAGAGCTAGCAGGCAAAATCACCTTTTTGTGGTGTCAAAGCGAGTGTGCTCAGAGCTCAGTGAAGAAGAGGGTCTGGATCACACCTCATCGCGTCCACACTCAGACAGTAACCCGACGTGAGGGGGCTGATTCCAGTCTGACAGAAGCTGACGGGCAACAAGTGTTCGTCTGACAGAACAAACTTGTTGGGCGGGTTGCAGCAACGGACCTCAACGGTTACTTGTCTGCTTCTATATCAGCGATGCAACAGAGCGCTCTTTGTTTCATATCTACCAACACAAGCTGTCCACGCCATCGATTTGATTAATACATTATCACATGCTTCAATTATGTCTGACAGGAGGCGGCGCTTTAAACGGTCACTGGGTGGAAGTTTTAAATTGCAAATGACACTTTGATGGCTGACGGGAACAGCATCAGAACATGCTCTACAGCTGCAGTCCACCTGGCTCGCAGTCAGCTTTTAAACAAGGAGCACTCCTTTTTTTTTTTTTAAAGGCCAGAAAATCTCAGACCTATTTGTACAAAGAGCGATCAGACAGCCAGTGTAAAGCCTCTCATAATTAGGCTAATTACACAGAGGGATAATATGAAGGTTAATCAAATGATAAACACGGCAAATACCGATTTGTTTTCCCCATTAGCTATTGTGAAGACCCCGACCAGTTGATAACCATTACAAATGAGATTTGGAGCTGTGACTACTACAAAGAGTAAGAACCCCACCCCCACCCCCATCCCCACCCCCTCCCTGAGCAAGGCAGAAGAAAAAAAAATGAATAATGGGTGAGAAATGAAAAGGTAGCTGCACTGCTTTCATTTATGTGTTTAGACGTCATGTGAAATGTATTCTCAAGTTGAAAATAGCTTCAAGGCGTGAAAAAGCTCTGCTACTGTACATCTGAGCCGACTTAGATTCATTACAGAGCCCCCATTCCACCGCCGTCAAACCTGGAGGAGCTCCGTGTGGCATTTTCAGGTTTGTCTCACTGCTTCAGATATGATTTGAGACCATCGCAGACGTTCGAGTCTCTAATTTGATTCAGCGCTTCGGTCTTTTTTTAACAGCATTCTTGGTTAAGCATGTGAATGTATGTGTACATATATGTATTTATGGAAACATGCATGGATGGGTGACTGGATTATTGGTACAAGAGGCGCCAGGGTACCAAAAATGTAAACAACCATGAAGAGACAAAATGACGACCACAGAATGACCAAAGTGACATCAAATGACTACAAAATGACCACAAAGAGACACAAAGTGACTGCAATGAGACACAAAATGACCACAAAGGGACACAAAGTGACTGCAATGAGACACAGAGTGACAATAAAGAGACACAAAGTGACTGCAATGAGACACAAAGTGACTGCAATGAGGCACAAAGTGACTGCAGTGAGACACAAAGTGACCACAATGAGACACAAAGTGACCATAAAGAGACACAAAGTGACTGCAGTGAGACACAAAGTGACTGCAATGAGACACAAAGTGACTGCAATGAGACACAAAGTGACCATAAAGAGACACAAAGTGACCATAAAGAGACACAAAGTGACCATAAAGAGACACAAAGTGACTGCAATGAGACACAAAGTGACTGCAATGAGACACAAAGGGACCACAATGAGACACAAAGGGACCATAAAGAGACACAAAGTGACTGCAGTGAGACACAAAACAACAACAGAGATGCAAAATGAACACAGAGAAATTAAAGTGATGCCAAACGACCACAGAGATGCAGAATTACTACAAACGACGCAGCTTTGCAGTCGTTTTGTGTCTGTCTGAGTCGGGTTTTATTGCCCCTGTGCATGAGGGGTGGGGGCCCTTTTACTGCCCTGGCCCAGGGGCCCACTGCTTCGTAAACAGTCGTCTACATTAGCAGTGTTGAGTCACGACGGTCCAGTAAGCTGTGATGTGATTGGTTACCCTCTACGCGCACCTGCTGCAGTTTACAGGGCCGTGGTGACTCCGGGTAGCTGGCTGTCTGCTAGTGAATTAGTCACATATGACAGACTGAACAGACTCTACACACTGATCTCAGTCTGTGTCTGCTGACGAAGCGTCATCTGGTTACCTGAGGTGAAGCGACGGAGGGGGGCGTGGAGTCCATTTTTCCCAGTCTGTCCCCACCTGCTGGAGAGCTAACGCTAGCTAGCAGCCGTGTGCAGGTTGAAGACTGAGGTCACACAAAGAGCAGCAGATTTCAGACTTTTCTTTCAAAGTGTCTGCTTCTACTTGATTACTACGACTGTGTGTGAGAGCCTGTGTTTTTCTACGTGCCGGACAAAGAAAGCCTCGCAGGTGGTGCAGGTTTCTGTCGGAAACGCTCTGCTATCGTGCACGTATGTTATTTCAGTCAGGTTTAGTCTTGTTACATTTTGCAGGACAAAAGAAGAAACTGCTTATCTTGAAATAGTGAATTGGCCTCAAGCTCTTTATTTCTTACTAACTTGCACAGCCATCGCCTAAGAAAAGGATTTGTGCTACTAAATAACAATGACTGTTTGGGACTGGATTCAGAGATGTTAAACTGGTTTTTTCTGTCTTTGGCTGAATGTTTAATTGTCGGTGCAGACGGTGGAAACAAGACTTTAAGATCTTGTTGTATTTCTGACCTCTTGGTATCACACAAGCCTGCACATAATTCCAGATCTTTTATCTGTTCCAGACTCCCCATACGAGGGGGTCTCTCTTTCAAGTAACTGTGCTCAATTTAGGTATTTTTCAACAATAATGTCCAATCCTGATTCTCTGCATGGGAAGAGTACTCTCAGAAAACCCTTTTTCAATCCCTGCTTCACCTTTTTTGTATTTTTTGCTGTTATTGCGTCTTTGAAGTGTTTATCCGTGCTAATAAACCGAACGTGTTGTTACATTCATACAAAGAAAGAGACACAAAGGAAGTTTGAAGGGTCAGAATATTTGCTGAGAAAATCTACTGTTTGAATGGACTCTGCGAGTCTTTTGTACCAAAAAGTGTCATCACTCATTTGCAGAGTTTCAGAATTACAGCAAAAAGTAGACTTGCATTCCCGCGTCACCTGGGCATAAAAACAGCAGTTATTCCACCAGATAATAGCTTTGTTTGTTAAAATAACACCTCAAAACTTCCTAACAAGATTTGCATGACTTTTCTGAACAGCTGTTGAGTAGTTTACTTGAGTTGTTGGCCTTTGCTCCCTAATGACAGCAGCACAACTTTTCTGTAAATATGTGAATCTGACTTTAATGCTGACTGACAGCTTGTATTGGCTTGGGATATATCAAATAGAATTGGATGGCTTGCATGACTGGAGTATGTGCTCCTTGATACTGCAAGTGGTAAGATGCGACGTCTCAGGAGTTTATCTTATCTGAGTCTCAGGAGGTTACTGACTGACAGCTGTAAATATATCACAACACAACCATAACCATCTCCTGCGTACCTCTGTGGTAGATAGCAGACTTGAAAAAATATATTTGCATCAACAAACAAAGAAAGGATCTGTATGTTTCACATTTTCAGCAAATCAATAGCAAATGACACATGATGATCTACCTCCACTTGATTATAAAGGGTCACGTTCTACCACAGAGGCAGAGATGCAGGGCGGGGATGACGACAATCCGACAAAACTAATGCAATGTCACAAAGCTGTGGATAATTATTCCAGAACAACATTACCATCACGAAGAATAGATCTAAGGTAACTGATCGACAGGAAAAACAGCAGAACATCTCCTTCTGTAAGGCAGCCACCAGTTCAACCCTGTGTATAATACAGAGGAATATTCAAGAGACTACAGTATTTATATTTCAAATTTAGTTTTATAATTTAGTGAAACACTGATCAATTCTCTGTCCCACACTCACCTAATTTGTAAGATACAACTGAAGGGACTTGCAGCAGAAAGCAAATACCATGACTTATTTATCAACCTGGTTTTAGGCCAAAATCTCTCAAAAGTGGTTGAAAAGCCACCGCAGTGATTCTGAAAAGAAGAACGACAGAACCGAGCTACTTGGAAAGAAAAACGAGGTGCAGTAATGACATTTGTCCCAGCAGTCATGCAGTATCTCATGAGGCTGTACCTGAGCTGAATTCTCACATCAATCCGCTAACATGGTCGCAATGACGGTGCTAGCATGTTGATGTCAGGAAGGTATGATCACTGCTCTGTTCCATGTCTTGGTTTCGCTTGTTAACATGCGATTATTTGCTAATTAGCAGTAGCAGAACTAAAGTATTTGTCAAAATGACATTCTGACCACATGGTGGCGCTCGACCAAAAGTTAAAGGAACATCAAAGTTACTACAATTCATCTTCTGGGGACTACGAATGTCTGATTTCACGGTCATGCACGAGATATTCCAACAAAGAACTAAAAGGTCAACCTCATGGTGGCGCCAGAGGAAAAGTCAGGAGGTCCCTGAAGGCAGCACGATTCATCCTCTGGGGACCATGAACAGCTGCAAACACTCCACAGCAGTCTATCAGATAGCTGTGGGGAGATTTTAGTTTGGACTGAAGTAGAGGATCAGCTGACCAGTTACCATCCTGAGAGCCAAACGGTTCAGCTATAATTAGCGTTTTAACCGTATTTTTCTAATTTGTCAAACGTGACTTAAAGAAACAAGTCAATCCTAGAGCGCAACAAATCAGCAGGATGGATTTATCGACCACTGATGCCTTATCGCAGATTGTCATGTACATTTTTGCCAATGAAGAAGAAGAAATTGCAGTACAGGTGTGTGGCTCCGGTGACTTAAAGACAGACTCACATCGCTTTCATCACTAAAACACTGATGGGTAACTATTTTAACTGAGTTTCCCACTCAGTGTGAATCTTGGTAACAATTCCTAAATAAGCTGTTGAATCTTTATCTAAATGTTTGTTTAATAAGTTTTCTAAAAAAAAAAAAAAAAAAATCAAAAAGCAGCCAAAAGATCATTCCCAATTTTTTTTTTAATATTGATATCAGCCTTGACAGTCCAGCATGAATATGGCTGTAAAGAAAAGAAAGCACTGAAAACCTCCCAAAGCTTGGCAGACTACGTATTAGATTGGCCCTCATCATGTTTATTTATTTATTTATTTCTGGCTAACCATCTAATTAGCATTCCCGTTCTAGCATACTGAAGTTGTGTGTGATGCAAAATAAATAATGTGTGTGATGAGTGATTTAACATCCAAACTGCCTTGCTGAGCAGCTTCAGGGAGAACATTGGTCCTTGCCTCCAAAAATGTCAAACAGCCGCCTGTGACGGCTCGAAATTAAATTAAACTGTTAATCCAGAAACCACAAAGGTGACAATGAAGGACCATTATTCAACGCTGGCCTATAGCTACACATGTCACTCTCGGATAGGTAGCTAATACAGTAAGTGCCTTTGGCTCGGGATTGGATTGGGGCAAAGTCAACAAAGTAAAGCTTATCTGGGGGGGGGGCAGTGAGTGAGAGGAGCTGCAGACTCGCCTTAAAACAGATAAAACATCACATCGAGCCATCATTAATTGGCCTCATCTGACAGGCATTAACCTAAGGCCTCTTATCAGAGCAGAGGAAATACTTATCATGCAGCAGGAAGTCTTTTTGCTGTAGCTACCTGCATGGACTGCAGTGGGGGGGGGGCATCTTCAACCTTGATGTTTTAATTGCTGCCTTTCATTTCGGAAATGAACACTTGAAGTTAAGAGTGACTCTCAGCGGGGTCTGCTGGTGGTCTGATACAGGAGGAGCTGCCCCCTCTATTTCAAATATTTGTTCAGTGTGGTGGAAGCAGTCGTTCTTCACATGAATGAAGCAAATCTGTGAAAAGTGAGAAGACTTGAATTGCAGCAAACACACAATGCAGCTGGGCGTTTCAAGGACAGTCCACCATGTAAGGCTAGGTGATAATTAAGTTGACTGGGGTTTCTCTGTGAAATAAAAAAAGAACCACAAAGACTCTCTAAAAACTTTCTGAAATGTAATTTATGAAGACACGGACAGACTGGAATCCTCGTCTCACGAGAAAAGTATGAACTCCAAGAGGACGCATTCTACCGTTGGACAGCGCTAATTATGATCCTGAACTCACAAACAAGTCAAGCGACCGGCCGTACGGCTGAAACTGCTGGTGCTGGTGAAGCCCGAAGTGATGAAATATGATAACAGAGAGGCAAGCGTGTAATTTGGGGGATCAAACTGTCAGCTGTGTGTATCTTTATAATGGTATGTGTGTGGAGCAGGAGTTGTAAATCACTTTTGAGTACATGTTTATTTAAAACCAGTGTCGATTGGGATGGATGTGGTCATCTCACTGCATTCTTAATCAGGCTTCAAACGCATCCGTCCAATCCATAGACTCCACTGTGATATGATGCTCACGCACTGTAGAGCTGGATGTTACTCCTAAAAGTAAAGACAAAAATACTAAATACATCAGGATTTTCTCAGGATTACTACTGGCACGGTGGTACAAGTGGTAACACTGTCGCCTCACAGCTAGAAGGTCCTGGTTCGAATCCCGCTGCGGGCGCCGGGGGCGTGTCCTCCACCATGCCTTCAGTGCCTGCTGCTCGAGGAAAAAGGGCCTTTCTGGGTGGAGATTGCATGTTCTCCCCGTGCTCACCTGGGGTTTCCTTCATAAAAAAATATACCCCCACTAAAAACATGCAAGAAGATCACCACCTGACCAATGGTGACAACAGGAACTGGATCCCCAGGCGCCGGTCAGCTGGCAGCCCACCGCTCCTGGTCTGCCGCAGAGGAACGACGGACCAAGATGGGTTAAACATGGAGGACAAGTTTCACCAATTGCATGGCGTGTGTGTGCATGTGCATGTAACATTGTGTGACAAATAAAGGGGATTGTCCCTCCGATTCTTCTTCTTCTTCTTTATTCTTTACAGACTCTTCGGTTTCATACAGACACTGAGTGCTGACTGCACTCCTCTTACCTGGCCAGTAGGGGCATTTCTAGCACTCGGCTAGGCTAAAAAGTCTGCTGCGGGCCACATTTCATCCTTTGTCGTGGCTCAAAAACAGACATCATTAGAAAAGTTTGGTGTCATCTTGAGCTGAGGAATCTGCAGATTAATCCAACATCTGATATGTTATGATCCACTAAAATAAGGCCCACTATGACATGAACAAATTCCCTGTTTTTGCTATCCTTGCCCCCATCTTTATGTGAATCCTGGCAGAGACCTCCTCTAGTTTGAACACTGTACTAGAGCACTGAGGTCTAAGTTAGTGCTGGTGTTGTAATGGACAACTTTACACTGAGAGGTGTGTCTAATATTCTGTCCACCTCATGCGTACACATACGGAGAAACACCTCTCAATATTATGTATAACACCACATTTAAGTATGACCTCAGCCATAAACACATAATTGAATTTACATCAAAAACATTACAGGCATCATAAAAGCAGACTTTACTGCACAACAGCTGCATTTCACTGCAATAGAGTGCTCAAGTGTACCTAATAAAGTGGCCACAGAGTGTATTTATATAACACTATTTGGTAACAGTGGTAACACATATAACGTGGGGATTTCCCTGATCAATCAGACGGTGGTTGGAGTTAAATCAGACGTTTGTTATTTCTCATGTTTTTCCCCAGTTCCTCCTGAAGAGGACATTGTGAAACTCTGCGACCTCACGGTGACCATCCCAGCATAACGCTACAGTGAGACTCCTCTTTTCTGTCCTATTTCTGACATGGGAGGTCTCGCCTGTCAATGGGTCGATGTGTTACGATGCTGCAGGATGACATCACCAAACCCGTCCAATGAACACCGTCGGTATAACTCCGTGTTTATGCGTCTTGCTTCGTATTCGGGCTGTTGCAGTGAAGGAATTTCCCCTGTGGTGATTCAGTAAGTCCAGTCGGGAGTTCCAGAGAGAGTGGTATCATAATAACGGGCAAACTTCCAATCAGATGGTGGGAAAATATCATGTTTGTGATTCTGTGAGTTTGGAGAAAGTGAGCAGCAGAGAGACCGGCTTCCGTTGTGTCGAGTCTCTTCAGCCTTCTTCTTCTAAACTTGCTCGCTCGCATTCTGTTGGAAGCTGAAATGTTCCCGAACTGGCGAAGTTACATTCGGTTTTGCGGCCGAAGCATCCATTTGGTTTTAAAAAACAGAGACTGAACACGGCGTGGGTGACGCCACGTCCGGTTGTGGCGGTTGCTCGCCATCCCGGGCGGCTTTTCCTTATTACGGTTATCATGACAGTCCTCGCTTTTACCTTTGCCGTGGACCCAACGACCCGCACTACAGCTGACGGTAGCAGTCATCGTGACGTGGGCTGAAGGGCAGTAACTGTTCCCTGATCTGAAAAAGACGTCAGGCTGACCTTTCTGCCTGGTTCACCTCTGCTGTGGCACTGGTTCAGCAACATGTACAGAAATCCCATCACTGTAACACAAAACAACGCCGAAGTCTCAACTTTGATGTCAATGCATAATCTCTCCGACATCCCGAACACTGTGAGATCTTAAGAAGTCAGACTGAATTAACACAAACCTCCCAAGCAAAATGTGTGGGAGACCCCAAAGAAACAGAGAAATCTCTTCAATGAGCCGACAGCGAGCGTAGCCTCCGATACAACTTTTATTCTGCTTCTTTCAGTCAGTTGTGCCTTTGTTCTGTTTCTAAGAGGTGACAGAGATGGGTAAGATCCCATTTATGTTTCTAAATTCAGAGCAATACCGCTACGCATCTGACGACAAAAGGAGCCTAACTGAATTGTGAACATGTCATTATAACCAAATGAGCGTTCACCACAAAAAGCAACGTGTTCTGAGAAAGTGTCGCCCTCTTCTTCCAAACTAGGCCTTCCCACTTTTGAGGCTCAGCTGGGGGAAAGGTGATGCGACACATTTCTGCGCACCAATCAGGACTCAGCATTATCTGGATCATAATCTAGTTGGTGGCTTGTTTGTTTTTACAGCCAGAACTGTCAATCAAATGTGATCCAGTTTAACTCTTAATGGATAAAAGCTAACAATGTTTTCGCCCAACTTTAACTTTGATTACTGATGATGATTCATTGTTACAGAGCAATGCTTGACTGTTTTCAGAGATTTAAGGTGAGCTAAAATGACTGCACATTAGTTAGCTGTTACTCCAGGCAGCCAGCAGAAAGACGCTACAGTCGTCCACGCTCCACGCAGGGTATCTAAGGAGAGCTTTAGTGTTTATTTGCTGCAAAACATCATAAAGCTAAGTGAAAAGAACATCCTACGGTGGTTGTAAACAAGATCTTTGCAAAACACCTGCTGACCAGATGCAACATTAAGCGCAGAGTAACACCCCTCACAGCTGAAAAACAACAGTGACTGAAACTGAAGCGTGCACAGACGAATGGAAAGCAAGACGTGAACACAGAGAGGAGTCACTGACGGTATAATCCCTGCACTGTAAGAATGGTGGATTAGCGGATTTCGGGATTTTTCACAGTCACTGCCATATGCTGCTGTAGTCACACCTTTCCAGTGTCACTCAGTGGAGATGCTTAAATCCTTCTGCAAATTAAAGCCCATCCAGGGTCTCCAAAACAGCTCCCTCCATTACGGACCCCCGGTAAGCTGTTATCAACACGAACATCGAGTGAACCTCCAGTGAAACCTCTGCTGATTTATCGTTCTGTGACAGTAAACACAGATATTTCCCACTTAAGCGAGTGTGAGATTTCCAAACCTTTTCATATCGCAGGTATTGAGCTGTTATTTAATGTTGAACACAGCTTATCCTCCACTGCTACAATGAGCACTGCACCATCTATCCCCTTATTCAAACTTCTATTGGGTTTTGGCTTGGGGACATAATCCCTTCCCCGGCTCGCTCACTGGCAAAGCCACATAGAATAAACTCATCAATAACACTTTGTTTACTGAATACAGATGACTTTGCTGAAGAATCCCCATAGCACGGCGCCGGATATAAAGACGTGAATGAGTGTAAGCTCGCCATAATTTCATCTGAGCTTTTTTAAATACTTGAGCTTCCATTTAAGCAATTGCAGCAGACAGAGATTTCTCTTTGCAATTGTGTCCAAATCATCTGGGCTTGGCCCGACGAGCGAGGCTGACAAAAAGCCAGGGTGCTTTAGCCCTTTGTCTTGACTTACAGGTAGCGCTTGGATTGTGCGCTCCTTTCTTAGGAGCAGAAAAGGACTGTGGGTTGGCAGCCACAGCGCCGCTTCCTTCACCCTCTCTGTATTCTGCAGGGCTGGACTGCAGGACCACAGATACATAACAATGAGGAGCTTTAGGTCCATAGCTTCATCATGTCACACTGAGCCAGGGTTTCCTCATACTCTCTTCAATACGCTCACAATACCACTGGCTCAGCTCAGCATAAGGTTCTCAGCCGCTGCGGAAGACAGTTTTTACAAAACCTGCAATCAGCGACAAAGAGCTTGAGATTGATTACAAGTTGATAATCTACATTTGAGGCAATAAACTATTCTCTAATGGAGGCCTATGTCACCATATTCGCCCCGCAGCCCCCTCTGATTTTTAGTTTGTTCCATTTCCTGTTTTGTCTCTTCACTCCAGTTGCTACTGCTGGCTAAACACACCAAACATCACGGAGTTAAAAACTGATCCAGTTTGGGAAACACAGCACCGATGCAATACTGAGTCAACTTTACGCAGCACCGACGGGATGTTACACAATAGTAAAACTGGACTGAGCAGTGTAATACTGTAACTGACAGCATGAGCCCCACTTTCCGTCTGTTCTAAAATAAATGCGCACCACGATGCAGCTGCTGACACACTAACACCCAGCGCTGTGTTTTCCTGCACAAACACGGCTCTGCCACACACTTCACTTAATTGTAACCTGTAACACGCTCATTGCTTTTCAGCGCCGCACAACAAACAACTGCAGCGGCACGACTGAAGCGATCCGTTGTCATCTGTTAGCGCTGTCTGAGCCTTTTTTGGTTGTTTTTGATGAGAAGAAGCTCCTCTGCATCATCAGCTGTGAGCCTGTTTCTGTTTTTGTTTTTGTCTACCAGACGTGACACTGAGCTTCTCCCTCACTTCTCCGGCGTTTGCTGCAGAGTCGGCTGTGGCTGTTTCCTGCTGCTAGCATTAGCAGAGTCCTTGAACTCTGTGTTGTGTTGATTCTTTAGATGTTTTATCAAATTGCTGGTTGAAGGAGCCACCTTTCACCCCTCCTCTTAACGATGTAGCAGAGCACAGTTTGCAGTCTGCTCTGCTTTTGTCATCATGTCTTATCCTAAAATATCTCCAAACTGCTGACATTGCGCCTCCTCCTCCTACCTGCTCTGCTGCCGTCACCTAAAGTGGTATCGGGTGCGGCTGTATCAGAGCAGTTTTACACTATCAGAGCGATGTCCGAGGCTGGTATCGGCATCGGTGCTTCCTTAAACGCAGAGCGAGGTGATCACAAGCAGCAATCCGACATTTCTAAGGGCTTTCTGTGTTTAGTTTCGATGTAGTATTTTTCTCAGTCATAATCACGTAAGCTGGCCGGTCCGCCTGCGGCCTCAGTGTTGTCACTTTTGACCGTTCCAATCACTGTTAGCAATGAAAACAGATGTGTACAGTTTTATGGGTTTAACCATGAATATCAGCAACAGAATGTACATTTTGTAGAAACTTAATATTTTAAGGAAATCATGTAGATAAGTTAGAAATGTGAAGAGAGAGCACAGTCGCTCCAATAAGTTCAATTTAAAGGCACATCACCACATTAATTAAGTATATTTATTCATTAAATTGCACTTAAGGGAGCGACAGAGTGCTTTTTCATGTTTTCACATCTTCTGCTGGTCCAGAATCTGCCCTTTACAGTATTTGGATGTGTATAATAACTGTATATTATCACCTTCACAATGTAACACACTCACACTGCAGGAAGTGAAAAGACAAAACGACGATGAGTCAGGGCACTTCCTCGTCGCGGAAACTCATAAGATCAATAAGATTTGTTTCATTTGTACAGTCGGCAGAGTGATTTGATTATTTCGATCCACAGCAGAGTACATGACAGAGAGATTCTCCTCCGCGGCAGACGAGGACTGCAGCTCAGGGATTTCTTCCAGATCGCTTTGACAAACACGTTACAGCGCCGATGTGTTTTCGTAATGTTTAAACATTCTTGAAAGGCTTTGATAGAACAGAAACATTTCGGCCACTGTGTAAATCTAAAAATTGGACGCATTTGGACTTCCATGATTCATCCACGGATCGCTTCTTAAAATAAATCAGATGCTTGTCGAGCTCCTGAAGAAAAACAAAGCGGCTCGGCCAAAAGCATGTGCGCAGCATCGGCGGGGCCGGGTTAAAAGCCCTGGGCCTGCGTCTTCCTGCCCAGTTGTTTGGACTCTCATTTAATCTTTCACTGCTCACTCTGCAGCGCCGTGACCCTCGGCGACACCCAAAGAAGATTAATTGAAAAGCAAAGTTAAACTAGTTGTTTTTGGAGGGCTTTATCCTTAATTGACTGGTGGCTGTTGCTGTTTATCTGTTCCTGCTGCTTAAAACCAAATCCAAAGCGCTCACTGGACCATCTAAATATCCAGCCAGGGTATCTATGTCAGCCCTCTTAATCACTCTGGGGTTGTCTTAATCTGTCCATCTTAAGCATGTCTTATTTACTTGTTTTCTGCTCCTCACTTTCCTTGCAGAAAGTGATCGCAGCTCAACTGAAAATCATCCTGTGCTCCAGTTTCTCATGGAAGGCTGCAGTAATTGTTTCAGAGCAGTGCTTCATCCTCAGTGTGTAAACATGCGGCTTGAAAGCGTCAAACATATCTGCAGAGCTGTGAACAAAGGGTACAATTGCTCTATCATATGCCAGTTCAATACACCATTATTTTCCATTGCATTGTTAAGGCGTGTGGGCCCTCCCAGGCACCAGAGCAGCATTGATTCAATGAAATAGATTCCCGCTCGCTGTGTTCGCATTCTGAGTGTGCACTCTGATAGTAAGTGCGTCCCTGTGCCACACATAAACTTAACCAAATGATTTACTTGTGTTGAAAATGAACAGCCACTCACCGAGTGTTAAAAATCAGGACGGCACAACTATGATGTGAAAGCCAGTTTAATCAATCTGTGACAAACCCTAAGAATTAAACTGCAATGGTTTCATTTAGCTTTTCAGCCTTTTTCCAAGACTGCATGGAGCCAAAATCAGGCGGAGAATTCACAAAAAAGCTCAAAAAATCTCTAAACCGAAATAATGAAATTAAGCATGTTTTCAAATATTTAGGCACTAATTTGAAAATATGAGGCAGCGAAATAACGGTTCAAAACAGAAGCAGAGGCAGCAGAAGCAGCATGTTTAGCACGTGTTTGGAGTATTTCTGTAAAATATGGCTGTTTGGAGCTCACTGAGCATACAGATGGGAAAGTGCTTAAGACGTTTCTGTGGATTCTTTCAATAGTTTACACCCGATATGAAAAATTCTTTCGATAACACAGCCCAGAGGTGTAGTCATGATTTTAGAACTGTTAAAAAGTTTTGAGCAGAAACCAGTAGAAAGTCTCAGTCTCCTAATTTTCCCATGAACAATAAAACACAGAGTCTTTAGCAGCCAAATTTGAGGCCTACAGGGGAAGAGTATCTAGAATTAAACGCTTGCTTTTAGATGGAGGGTAACTGACACGAAGGCTAACACATTCACATTCAAGGCGGTCGGCTTCTGCCTCAGTGTGTGCTTCAGACGAGCCTGGCGCTCATTTTGTGACACACAGGGTGTGAAAGAGGACCTCCCATTGGTGCTCTGCTTGTGGTAGCATCTTTAGGACAGTGAATGATTTATTTCAGATGTTATATAATCCTGCTCCGACCATTTGGCCACGTCCACCTCAACCGTCATAACTCACAGATTGTTATGTACTGCAGTCAGGCTGTGCAGGAACTCTATAGTAATGTGCATTTCCAGGGAAAGAAAGGAAGGATAGAGAAATGAAGAAAGTCAAGCAGGCAGAAAAGAAAAAGATTATTAATGCTGCATAAATCTGATGTTAATCAGTTGCACAATCCTTTGATTAAAGGTGCCACGACAGAGCTATCCTGAGTCTTAGTTAGCCAGCACTTAACTTCTAATATCTGCATAATGGTAGTGGATGGGATTGTTTTCTGCTGATTTTCTGTAAATTTGGTTAAAATTTGCGCTACATGTGGATGGAAACCTGGCCAATGCTAGAGATCATCATCACCAGCTGGTCGAGGCAAACAAACTCTACAACGTCTAAGAGGGCAACTTCTGTCTGTATGTCTCAGCGTTCAATGTCACTGAGCAGCACTGATAAACCACAGGCTGAATGTAGGGCCAATGGACTTCTCTGGCCTGATTTAAACCACCAATATAACCAAAATACATGCCTTTGTATTTCTGCCTCATCCACATTCAAGGCATCAAATGTGATGGAAATCATCCACCTCTTCAAGCACAGTTTGGTGGAAGCGGCCATATGGCGCTTCAGTCATTGGTAGCCTGCCTGCACATTGTTCTACACAGCATGAAATACATATTCTCTGTCTAAGAACTTGGTTTTAAGGCCTTGGTTTCATAGCTGTGTCACAGAGCAGGGCTCCTGGAGGACGACGCTGGCCTTTTGGTAAAAAGTAAAGGTTCAAACAGGTTCTGACGAAGCGAGCATCTGTAAATTTGAACAAGATGATCTCAAAAGTTGGAGATTAGCTATCAAAAATATAGTTTATTGACTGTACATGAGCACAAAAGAGACTTTCAGATGGCACTTTGCTGTGTAAGCAGAAACCAAACAAACACAGATTTGGATAAGATGCTACATGGATTTTTCTTTCTGTCCTGAAAGCAGTTTTTAACACCAAATGTGTTCACAGCGCTGAGATTATCAGGCTGGAAAAGCTCTGAAGGAAATGTGAAAAGCACTCTGAATCAGAGTAAGGACTTACATTATCTAAAAGATGTTTACCTTAAATCAATTGGAATGAAATGTGTGGCTACTGCATGAGAGAGAAGGCTGCAAAATGTCCGAAAAAGAAAAAAAAGATAATGTCCCTGAGAGTCCAGCAGACACTAAAGGATACGGCCATTTACATAAAGCCCTTACATTCTGAAACGAGTGAAGGAAAAGCGTTTGGCTGCAGCTCCAGTCGAGCCCAACAAAGAGTTAAGCATTTTAAATTCTACAGTGAAGCTAAACTGTTCTTGAAATTCAGCTGGCAGCCGGCCTCGCTAATCATCCGTCGATTTGATGTGTGCTTCAAGAACCTGGCCCAAACAGACAAACTGCGAGCCAGGAATCCAAACAAACAGTCTGAGAAACCAAGAACCATCCTTGGCAAGTTAAGTTTGTACCATCACTGTGGCCCAAGCATGTAAGGCGGTCTCCACCAGTCCACTTCTGTGCTACTGTGATGCTGCAGCCGAGGAATGAAACCAAACTTCTGTTTATGACTTTAAACAGTGACTCACTGCATATAATGTACTGAATGACGACTTAAAGCTGGAGGGTCCTCTATGAGTGAAACTGTGCCCGTGTGCTCGTGTTGTGTATGTTGCTCGTGAATCAGAGGGTGTGTATGCTATGTGTGTCACTGTATACGTTTGCACAAGGCTGCGGCCTTTAAGGTCGCTGAGGTTTGTGGGTAGAGCGCGTACTGCATAGCTGCTCACATTCCTCTTTGCTGATGTTATGCTCAGATGTGGAGTGATGAAAGAGCAAAGGTCCAGCACGTTGTGATGCCGCTGATCATTTGGATTTCAAAGGGACGACAAAGGTCGAGCTGGATCAATACAAATATCACTGTTTCTGTGAGAGGAGGCAGCTTACTGTCTTTATGACAACGACTCTGCTCTTTGATTCGCTGTGCCTCACAGTCCTTTACCTCCCTCTGTTCCTGAGTTATGGTGTTGACTAACGGCTGTTTTTGCATAACATTATGACGTCAAAGTGATTTTGACCTTTGGGATATAAAATGTCATCACATCATTTTATCCTCTTAAATATTTGTGTGAAATTTTGTCATAATTAGCATTTTAGCGATCAACATAAACGTTAAACAAGGACAGTTTCAAACCAAAATTAAAATAACTTCCCCGCAAAGGATTAATCTTAATATTATGCTTCTAAAGTCAGTAACTGATGATGATGAGTGCCACCAAATTATACAGTATAATATGTGAATTTTAATTGGACATTACATTAAACATGATTACTCTAGAGAAATGACAACAATAATAATAATAATAATAATAATAATTCTATTTTTAGGATTTTTGGAGGAAATTATAAAATCGTATAGATGAAAAATACTTTGAGAAGGTACACACTATTCATGAGCGTTTCACTGTGTCACTGACAAATATTTTACCTGACAAACGACTGCAAACAACCTCAACAATCAGCTGGTTTGGTCTGATTGTTCACATTTAACGGGGATACTGAAAATTAGCTTTTAGCTCCCAATGATTTCAATCTAAAGTGACTTTATATTCACTGATAAGTTACAGTAATAATAGCAATTAACACCAAAGCAATCAGATATCATGTCAGTCTCCACTTAAGTAGCTGCTGAGCTAACATTATGTTAACTAGCGTTATGTTAGCTAACATAACGTTAGCTAACATTATGTACGTTAGCTAAATTATGTTCGCCAGCTAACATTATGTTAGCTAGCGTTATGTTAGCGTTATGTTAGCTATCACTACGTTAGCTAGCGTTATGTTAGCGTTATGTCAGCTAACATTACGTCAGCTAGCGTTATGTTAGCGTTATGTCAGCTAACATAACATCAGCTAGCGTTATGTTAGCTAAAGTCATGTTAGCTAACATAACGCTAGCTAACGAGCTAACGCCATGTTAGCTAACGTTGTACTTTAACTGACTGACAGAATGAGCTGCAACTCAGCTACTCCGAACCCTGCAGAGACGCTGATGAAGTGAAGTCAATTAAAATAGTGATTTGATTGAGACTGTTGTTTATGGGTGACGAGCATCAGCTGTTGGTCGGTGCTTGGGGCTGGAAAATGAAAACACTTTCACAATGTGCTCAAATCCTGTAACAGTAACTAAGTTTATGGTTGTGATGATGACGCGATGGCGCTACAGACAACTGCACATATCTGAGTATGACTGCATGGTAGCTTCACAGCCACTGAAAACAATAAAAAAAAAAACCCATGCTCTAATAAACACAGAATTTGGACACCTGTCACATCACACATCACAAAGCACGCTCACACTGTGTGAGTGTGTGTGTGTGTGTGTGTGTGTGTCTAGTGTTTTTTGGGGATGTTGTTGGAGAGGGTTGTGTCGAATAATAGATTTTGCCAATAAAAAAGAAGCAGCTCTTCTGTCTGCCCTGTGTCTCAGAGGGCTCGAGTTAGCTTATTATTACTGGAAGAAGAAAAGAGTGTTAATGAAAGCCGTAGCAGGGACGGAAGCTTCTTGGACCACCTGTTCAACATTTTCATATTCAGCGAAGAAGAGCTCAGGTTCCCATATGAGCACCTTGCCATCTGTTTCAAAAATATATCGAGTTTTGGTATTCAACCACTGTGCATTCTTTGCTAAACACACACACCTCAGAGCTGGTGAAGCAGCTCAGACCCTTTCAATACAAAGTCATGGTTTTTACATCAAAGTTAACACTTCTCCAGGTTTCCACATTTCTAAGCCTGGCTCGTTCTTTCTGAGTGTGTGAAGCTTCGTCTTCCTTTGTCATTGTTTTACAGCTGTTTCTCTGTGGGCCTCTTGTGAGCTGTATTTTTGACTTTGGGCTCTGCACCAGGACACCCACAAAGGGCCCATCTAGTCCAGCAGTGCTGCAGCGCAGACCTCCACCGAGGCTCTTCTACAGCAGCTACATGATCACTGTCACTGTGAATATGGACCGTGATGTTGAGTCATCATATTTCTACAATTGGCTGCCTTGTCATGACTGAACTTCACTACAATCTCACTGGATTTTAAGATGCACCACCAGGACCGATCTCACAATCTAACGAACATGAAAAATCATTAGAGTGACTGGGGTCTGCTCCTGAATGTAGTGCGCTCTTCTTGGGCTCGAGCTTCCACCATGTTTCATAAAAACGGAGCGAGTAGTTTTCAGTAATCCTGCTGAGGAGCAAAAATAGAGCTCCTGACTGTGGAAACCTGATGTATGCATCCATCTGAGCAGTGAAGAGCAAACGGGACGAAGCTTTATTTGAACAGAGGGAGAATTGTTTTTTCAACATTTTCTATCTGAAACACATGACTTGTTTTCCTCATAACCAAGGCTAATTGAATAAATTAAGAATGCGTCATGCGAACAATGTACGTCATTTGGACAAATTTCTGTCCTTTAACCAACTTTCTATGACACATATGCATCGACTGCGCCGAGGAATTTAAACTGTCCGGACGCCGAAACACAGATGTCACGACCTCCTCCTGAAGATACCATACAGTGACTCCATTATGAAGGCGGTGCATGCTTTGCAAACACACACACACCTCACAGCTCCTTAAATTCAATGCCTGCATTTACAGCCTGTGTGATATACCGTCGACTGCATTTGCTGCACGTGCAGTTTTTCCTCAACCAAAGCGACGACACAAACAAGCAGCTGAGTGGAATATATTTAAGAGACAGGACTGAGAAACAAAAGTCAAGTCTAGACTTCTCCATTGCAATTGAAAACACACGATACTGATGAAACTGTGTCTTAAATCAATTATGGCAAGGACCATTAGTGTTATCAGGACATGCGAACATCATTTTGATGTGGCTGTTAAGAGACTTCTCAGCAGCTTATCGGAAATAATGCCAACACAGAGTCAGCTAATCAGGAGATAAAGACAAAGAATCACTGTAGGCTGAACTAATGCACGAGTGCAGACTTAACATGCAGCAACACGTCTACGAGCATCACTTCATTCATTTATTTGGAGGAATTATTGCTCTTTATAAGTTTGAGGAGCGTTTCCCATATTTAAGACGCCCATTGTGAGATCGTTCCAGCGATTCAGTCATTAGTGCTATTTTATTATAAATCTAAAATAAATTTCAACATGTTCACACCGTCTCAGTACAAAGCCATGTTTTTTTTTTACATAAAAGCTGAATTTATACCTCGTCAGGTTTCCACATGTAGAGCCTGGTCATTATTTCTGAACGTATGAAGCTTTCTTCTAATTGTTTCTTTTGTTGTGTGTGGGTTTAAGTCTGTGTGCTCCTCATGGCCAACATCACCACAAAGGGCCCCTCCAGTCGTGCCGCGCTGCTCTGACAATCATGAGTTAAAACACTAAATAATAAATCAATTCCTCTGCTGGAGGCGACCTCAGCGGCGCTGTGACAGCACTTGGATGGAGCTGCAGAAATCTGGCTTGCATGTTTTTCTGAGCAGTAAAGTGGACAATGATTTATTTGAAAAGAGGGAAAAGAGTTTTTTTTCACATTCACCATCTAAAACACATGACTGGTTTGTCTCGTAACCAAGGCTAATTGAATAAATTAAGAATGTATCACGGGGACTTACTGTACGTCAGTCGGACAACCTCCTGTCCTTTAGCCAACACATACATGCATTGACTGGGCAGGAACACGATGCCACAGTCCTCATATAAATATGGACACAGTCACTCATTATGAATACATTATGTACTATTATATCATTCAAAATAAAATACATTTTTTTGCCTTCCTGGCTGAGAATCAATGTAGCAGTGAATGAAGTTTATCCTATTTATTTACCATAATTACATATAATTTTATATCATGTCCTTAAAACAATGTTAACATGGAACAACATCATTATATTAAAATATTGAACACATTACTTAAAATGTTTTTAGAATGTTGTTTGCTGCAGAAAAATGCGACGTGGACGAGGAGGAGCGGTGAAAATCAGTGATTAAAAAAAGAAGTTATGAAGCTTTCACCAGATCTGGGCAAACATATGAAGACGTTTCTTTATTCTCTCCACCACCGCGGGGCAACGGATAAAACATGCTTTAATATTGTCTTGCAGGAAACATTGGAAGGCAAATAAAATGAAATTAAAAAGACAAACAGGCATGGAGGCCGCTGCGTGCAAACTGTTGTGGAAAAATGAGGTCGAGTACTCACCTGAACGTTAACACTGCGCGGTGCGGGGACGACAGGATCAGACACCTGAGAAGACACACAGCGTCATTACAGAGCTCCCACATTAAAGCAGCAGAGACGTAAAACACAGAGACAGTGAGTGAAGGCGGAGCGGGTCCCGATCCGTTCCTTCAAACTGTCCGGCGTTGGACAACTGCAGCAGCGGTTCGGCTCTTCAATTCATCTCAGCGCCTTTCATTCAACTGTTTACTTGAAAAAGTTTCATTAAAGTGCAGCTCGAACTCCTGAAGTGAAATACTAACTTTTGACTGCAGGGGATACATTCAAAAATGATAATTGTGACTGAAATTTCTATTTCTGGTGTTGTGAATGTCCTACATTCTGTTTAGATACAGGTAAGGGTGGGGGTGGAATGATTTTTGTCTCCAGGGCCCAAAGATGTGTGTTCCTCTTGCTGAGGAATTCTTTTGTTCTGATAAATTGACAGTGTCAGTTTCCCACATTGCCACAGTGTGGCATATACTATAGGGAGCAGTAGTGGGAACACAGATGCTACATACGATTGGCGTCAGTCAATGTGACAGTTCTTGTTTTTTCTTTTCTTTTGAGGGAGGGGGGTCTATTTTTCTAAATCTGAACTTCCAAGTCGAGGAAGCAGGAAGGAATAGGAATTAATACACCTACACTCCCCTTCTCCCTTCAGAATGGCAAAAATCCCTTTGTACCCACATCATAATTACTGGTGGGCGCCAGTTCGTGTTTGTTATCGTGCCTCCTTCTCACTGTTTTTCTTTTTTCTTTTTTTTTTTTGCAAGTATAATACAATGTTTTGAGAACATGCAACTGACAACTAAGTCTTTTCTCAACTTCACTTCGGCTTCTTTACGCCGTGCTAATGTTAAGGAACGAGTCTCGCTTGAAGTGGCGTTTCCTTGTTCTAGCATATGCTCCCTATTTTCAGAGGCGCTGTTCTGCAGAGGCACGGCGAGTCGCCGGGCGCAGAGGAAGAGTAACCAGCAGCCGGGGTGCTGGGGACACGCTCCTCCAGGGAAACCATGCTGATGAACACACTCTATTTCGGTGTCTTTTCATGCAGTCTGACACTCTGATTCTCCTCAAAATGCAGCCTCAATTACTGAGTGATTTGAATGTGTTTACCTCAAAAACTGTTTTACTTTCCACTTTTAATTAAGTGCTGAGTATCGAACGGTGGTGTAAACTTTAAGATACCGCAGACACAGAACTGAATCTTTATTAGGAAGAATGTGTCCTCGGCATGTTTTTAGGTAACGATTCAAACTTTTAGTGCAACAGTGTGAACAATAAGTATGTGTATTACAACTGAAATGTTCATTATGTCACTGACACAAAATGAATCTTCAACGCTTTCGATAGTAAATTAAAGATTTACGCAAATTCTTCAGCAAAAACACCAAATATTTTCTGGTTCTGGCTCGTACAATGTGAGCTGCTTTTCTGTTTTCTCAGTGTAAATTGATTATATTTGGTCAGAAAAAACAAGACATTTGACCTTTTTTTTCCACAATTTAGCTTGAGCAATTAATCAATTAAATGAGGTTAAAAAAATCAAAAGATTAATAAAGACATAGTAATAAATAATAAAGCTTATCTGCAGCCCTGGAGAGCATATTTTCTCATATTTTCCTTAGTGATATCAAGCCTTGCAGTTTGGAGATAAATGCCAATTACACTTCTGCCATAGAATAAACAAGTGAATGGAATTTAATTTGTCGCTCACAAAGCATTGAAAAGTGATTAGAAAGCTCGACAACAAGCCGCCTTTTCAGACACAATGTCCCGTTTATTCAGAGCACTTCACAGCGCTCGCTGTCAGCACTCTTTGCTGGGACTCATTTTTGACCAAACAGTGAAAAATATCTCCTCTGGTAGAACGCCACCGTTAGCGTTCCGCTCCAAAGCGGCACAATCGAGGCCAAACTTCTGCTGTTTGCATATACAGGACTGTTGTGCATCTACCCACACAAAAAGACTGTGAAACTAACAGCTAACTGGGGACCTTATTAAGTGTTCAGGAAATATGCTTCACTTCCTGTTTGCTTGTCTGGCAATCAACATGAATTGTGCATCATGGCTATGTGCTGTGGATATTTATACCTTTATTTACCCAAGATGAATTTACTTTTTCAGCAACTCCATCCCTCGCTCCTGGAATCTTCCTAAAACAAACGCTCGTCTTGTACCTGCACGGGCAGCTGCCAAACAGCCACAGTCGGAGAAATTCATGTATTAAAACCAGCGATTTCCTCTCCAGCGAAGAAATCTGACTGAAATGTGTTACCAAAGCAAAAACAAAACAAAAAAAATGCTGATGTAAAGCAGCACCGATATCCGAACAAATGCTCTGATCTGATCTTTGCTGCGTCTGAGCCTCAAATCCTGACAAAAACAGAAGAGTTTCTGCAAGTTTAGCACCAGGACATGAAAACAAGAAGTCCTGGAAAGCACAGGTCAGATGGGCTCATGAGCTTGTGTTTGTGCCAACTCAGTTGTTTACAGCAGAACCGTGCTGCTGCTCATGACATAAGCACAGTACCTGTAATACAAGGCTCATGGAAATTCCAATAATTCTGAACTTCCACCAGGTGCTGAAATAAGATCTGACTGACTTCTCTAATAACTGACACAAATGCATAATTTACCTGCTGTTTAACCTCAGTCTTAATTCAATATCTTTAGCCTATTCAACCGGCACAGACTTGCATCTCATAAATAACAGGAAATGAAAAGGTGTGAAAATGACATTTTTTCTTTTTTCCTTCAATCACACTTGAAGCGAGCCACCGTTTGTCACATGAATAACCGATCAATACATCTATATTCTCCTGCATATGTGGGCCATTCTTGCTGATTGAGTGTCAGCATAAACTGCTGTAAGAAAACATCTGCCCTCAGATGATGAATCAGTTTCATTCCTAAATGAATTCAAAGAAATCAATAAAACATCGTAAAGCGCACAGGCTAAGTATGCACTTCCGCCGCCGCCGCCGCCTGTGACGGCGCTGGAGAAGCTGGCACACGGCTGAAGCTAATTGCTGATCTGAGGAAAACGTCCCAGAATGCTTCTTTTCTTCAAATGTGCTCTCCAGTAAAATCAAGACCAAAAAAGGCCAAATCACTCACACTCAACTGCCGTTTTAATGGGAGCTTTGCAATGTGCCGAAGTGCCTGGCAGTGGACGGCAAAACACAAATGTTCTCAGCTCTCTTAAATTAGCACAGCTCATTCCCAATAAAAATAAATACCAAACCAAATGTTTCTCAGTGGAAAACTAGTAATATTCATACTACATTATAGCCCAGGTGAAAGAATACATCTGTTCACAACACATTCAGACCGTGGCATTGTTTTAATGAATGAAAGGATGTTCAGATGCTGGCCCACCTAAAGTCTACACTTTAGAACTACAGTTCCCATAATGCTCTGGGAGATGCAAATACAAATTCTATTGTTGCCAGGGGCCCCATTACTGTTTAGTCTACATTTGTTTACATTTTAGTCAATTGGCGCCATTAAAAATATGCAGAATTAGTCACCAGCAGTTCCTTTTTGCAGCGTGCTCATCGATGAACAGACAAACATGATGATTCTGCAGTTACGAGGAGCATGTCTTTCTGTGATTTCCAGGCTGATTTATTGACATTTATCCATTGATAATAATATCCCTGGAAAGTGAAAGCCATATTAAATCTTAAAATACGTGCATCACGTCTGGGTGTTCAGGTTTGACTGACTTACGGCTCAGAGAAGAACAGTTTTTGACACAAACTACACCGATCGGGGTTTTAAAGGACCACAGATGTGTTACAGATGCTGCTGCAGCTCCCACTTCTGACGCTGTTAAATCAAACTACAACAACTAATTTCCTGTTGTTCTCCGAACACCGGCATGCACCTGTCCCTTTCACCTCCTGCAGGATTACTGTCTCATGTCTCCCCCCCCCCCCGTCAAACTCTCCAGCTCCCCCTGGGGAGTTTGAAACCCTCTGGCTTACACAAATCAAGCATGAGAGGACACAAAGTCAAAGCCAAGTCTGTAAAGCCGTAATGTGACCACACTAATAAATTAAAGAGAGCCCATTACTCTCAGCCTGGAGCCATCGCCAGACTCCATAAACAAAATGCTACGAATTCAGCTGTGCCGAAGCCACGTCCATTTGTCCGTTCCGAAAGCGCGGCGCCGATCGCCGAGCACCACGATCTGACCTGGACTGCTTGTCAATCGTTGGGTGTGACCTCACACAGCTGCAGCTAATTAACCACGCACATCCTGCAGACAGGGCATGTATTTACATTAGATTAAATGGAGTTAAATAGGTTATTCATAAAGATTTTCCATCACACCTCAGAACCTCAGAAATGTTCAGGCATATTTTTTTGATAGTCAAATAAAATGAGCCAATTTTGTTCAATGCCGAATCCATTATGATAACTTAGGTAGGTTAAACAATTTTCAGCCTTGTAGACCAAGGAAAAAAAACACAATGAGTTAAAAACTCAAATTATCAAAGCCATTAAACATTCAGATAGAGTAATTTGCTATCAAACACAAGTGATCATCCAAGTACATTAGACCATTAACACATTTCTAAAGACTCCCAATCTGTCAAAGAAATGTAATTTAGGCCCTGAAAGGGTCTTTATTTATGAGGTTATGATGGACAGGCTTGAAAGGGACTAAAAACAAGAGTACATGCATCACAGTCTTCTAACTCTCACCGTCTTCGCGCTGCACTTGCGACCACGCCGGTATTTTTATAGGTTACATGTGATGTGTGTGAATACTCCTGATGCCATTTTACTCCAACAGCTGACCCAAACATTATTCTCATACAGACATACCAAAGTCGGTCCATTTCCTCTGTGGACACATGCTTTCTAAGTGCTCCTACAATGGACTGCTTGATTGGGCCTTAATGTTTACAGCCTGAAAAGGGAGTCCAAACCAATGAAAAATACATATCTCTGAGAACACCTTGGCCTTTTCCCTAGGCTTTATGGTGTATTTATAACCACTTCTTTACAGCATCGCAGCAAAGTGAAAGGCATGTTCAAATTAAATTAGAGCAGGTTACCTTTTCTGAACCAGGTACAGTGCAGCACAACTGGGCTTACAGGAATGCGCCTGAGGGCAGACTGGAGTGCAGGAAATACCCTTGACAGGAAACAAGTGGCTCATTTGATTTATACCTGACCTGCAAATCATTCACGAGCGCTTCACCTGGACCAAGAATACAGCCGGCTCTCACTTAGAGGTGAGGAGACTTGAATTCCTGATTATACCTCTCGTAGATGTAAATACAGTTTCATTTTTCTGAAGAATCATCAGGTAATTTTCATTTCCAACCGCTGAAACTCAAAATACAGCTCTTTTGTAAACTAGTAATGAGCCTCTCTTTGAGTCCTTGCATTAACCTCGCAGTCAGCACATGAAGGGAACGTGGAATGGAATAATCTTCAACAAAATACGCCAAAAAGCAAAAGACACCTTAACGTGCCTCCTCGTTGAGGAGCGCGAGCCTTGCAGCCTGCGTTACCTCCCAGCTTCACAAACATCAGGCAGATACAACATCTGAGGGCGTCCCTCCCTGATCCTGATCTCACTGAGTTTTCTAGAAGTTTCCACAGGATGTCATTCCTCACCTGCCCACAGGTTGCCTCCACTGAGTTTCAGCTCAGCCAGTCGCCTGCCAATCAGGCCTGAACCGACTTCTGCTGTCGTGGTTCCGCCTGTGTCGTTCGCCTGACTTCCCAGTTTGTATGCTCTGTTAAATCCGTGTGTCTGCTACAGACTGTAAGCCTGAACATCCACCCTCACAGTCATACGTGACGTGTCCTGTGTCTCCTTGCCCCGTGACCCGCTCCCAAAGTCCACCGCCAGAGACTCCAAGACTTTGATGTTGATTTCTGATAAGTCTGTGAGGGCTCAGGGCCGCCCTGCAGCGAACATGTCAGGTGTTTGTTAGGCTCTCTTTCAGTCTTCTTGAGCTGATCTGCACACTTTCTACAAGTCTGTCAGCTAACAGCCAGTATTGTCCAGTTAATTATACAGTGTTTGGAGCCTCCTGCACTCAGAATACCAAAGTCTGTGACATCTCAGTGGACATTTGTACCGGTCCTATCAAATGTAACATGAATGCATCGTTAAGTTTTATCTGAGCACAGAAATCATGCTCCAGCCATGTTCCAGAGAGCACATGCAGAGAGACCAGTGCTCATACCACAGATGGTCTGCACTGGGCTCTGTGCTCCTGTCAAAACCATTACAATCTGCACGGCCTCCACTGGTGCTGCAGTCAAATCAGAGATTACGATTGGTTAATGGTTACTATGATGGGTCAGCTGTCATTGACAGCAGAGAGGAGATTTTGTGAGGCTTATAATCGCCCTGCTTTAACTGCATTTACCACAAAAAAGCTGTACGGAGGAGCAGACCTCACCATGAACACCAGAGACGCTGCACAGTGACACAAAGCACTCTTTCACTTTAAACACAGTCAAATATCAAATACATTTTCAAGGTTTTCCGGCGTGTTGATTGTTCACTGTGAAGCAGCATGGCATCATGGGAGTTGCTGGTGATGAAAATGAATCACGCTCCATCACGTTTCTCTTGGTTTATGCCATGTCATCTATTTTTAAACCAAATTGTCTCTTCTCTTCCTGAACAGCATGTAAATATTGTAAACACCTCTGATGATTATTGAATTATCCAATCAAATGTGGAGCCCACTGTTAGCCTCGTAGCAGCTAGCAGAGTAATATCATATCATATTGGCACACATGTGCTTGGATTCTGGCTGGTAAAACACAGACTGTGATGAGGCATGGATGTATTACAGTGACTTACTGCCTGACCCCTAAACGGCACACAAAACTGCAAACAAAAGCAAACCTGCTGCTGCTTTATGAAAAGGTAAAGTTATTAAATGAGTTTGGACGGAAAGACATGCCCGAGGTTTGCTTCTCAGTGCTTTTCTCATTTACAACAAAACAAAAACAAAAGACTAGTAATTTAAAAAAAATCCCTCAAAGGTGGCAAAACAAACGTGGGGCTTTATATGTTTCCTCCTACAACGCATGAAAGTTGGGCGAGTGGAGGGATTTAAGAGATTAGAGAATGCATCTAATGTATGGGATCTGTCTGATATTAACACAAGTGACCTCAAACCTGACACGTAAGGTCCCTCTCAACCTCAGCTTAAACCCCACGGCCCGAGACCTAAAAAAGCAAGCAGGGAGCTCAAATAACAAGCCGGCCATGCAGAGGTTGTGTGTCAGCGCTTAGAGTGGCGGCACTATGGCATTTGATCCACAATGCACGCTACATCCTTTACAATTGGATAATCCATTAATGAAGCAGATTCTGGGGCAGCTCACTAAGACCCAGACCATGACATTTAACCCCCTGTGTATTTAGACATGACATGAGAACAGTGAAAGTAAATGCAGATGTGCAGAGGAGACACAAAGAAGCTTTTCTCTTTATGCTCTGACAAAGCAGCAGTGTGCAGAAGTCCCCTCCAGCTCCGTCTACGTGTGTACTTGTAACAGCGTTGGCGATGCTTTAAAGTCTAAATCTTACTGCATTAGTGCTCTTAACAGCGCATGAATAGATGGCTTCCATTTAGTTAAGCCTTGGCTTTTATCTTTGTTTCTGTCTTTCTTCGAATCCAATTCAGGTTAATCAGTATGAGCAACCGACTGACGTCACAGAGAACAACACACAGGAGAGAGACCTCATGTCGAGGTGGCTGTTCCACACCGAACGTCACCTGTGGACGCTCTGTGCGTATCACGTTAAGCCGCTGGTCTACGAAATGACAGAAAACTGTAGGAAAATACAACCTTATCGTCAGACAAGAACATCGATACAGGACGATTCTGCAAACCTCAGAATACATTCAATGATTTTTACATCCAACTTCAGCATTTTCAACTTTGCTCTTTCTACAAAATCTGTGCATGGCTGCTTCAGGATGGCTGAGGTGTGGCAAAGGTTACGATGAAGGCAAATAAACTACAGTTAAGGTGTCGCTAGGCTGAGAGTGCTTAAACATTTGGTTAAAGGGAAAGTTAACCAAGAGTCTGTTTACATGTGTTGACTGTAGAAAAAGTTGTCTAAAGCCTTTTTGTGTCTCCAGAGCGAGCTGCATGAAGCCTGATACGTGTCCTCGAGTGATGTCACTTGAGTCAGCATCAGCTGGGTGTTTGAACGTTTGAAAATGAAAAAAAAAAAATCGGGGGTCGTCAGTGAGAAAGAAGCGAGACCTCTGGAGCCCACTCCTCATCTCTGTTGAGACTGGCAGCTTGAGGCTACATTAGCCACTGCTAGCATAACATAACACACCAAGATCTCTGACTGAACAGCTAGCAGAGGAGTTGCATTCTGGGTAACGTAGGCACAAGTATAGTTTGTGGGGAAGTAAAGATGATCTCTCAGAAACTGTTCATCCCAAGACTAACAGTTTTATAGACGTGTAAAGCTACATCGACAGCATTCACTAAAGGTTAACCAAAGATTGTTACAGTCAATAAAAAGGCAAATTTTTATTACAAAGATGATGTTTGTCTGATCAATGGTTAAAAACCTAAAGACAAAGAAAACACGTAAATCCACACAGTGGAAAAGCTAGAGCCAAAGAGCTTTTGGCGTTTTCCTTAAAAACATCAAAACTGTTGAATTTTACAGTTAAAGTATGTTTAGTTTGAGTTGTGAATAACGTGTTGGGAGCAACAACAGACGGATGTTATGTTTTCATCTTTCATTTGTGGAAGCTCACATTGCAAGCTTTGAACAAATACTAACACCTCAGAGCCTTAAAGCCAAAACTGAATTATCAAAGCAATACACTTAAATTGTTTACATGTTTTATTTCATTGAAGGTGAGATAAACTTCATGTTTGGCAGATATGGCTGAATTCAAAGTACATCTACACCTCAGTGACACGGATCAACCCCAAACCAGGAGGTAAAATCCAAAGCTGACTGGATATCTCTTTAATTCTTGGACATATACTACAAAATGGTCTCACGCTTAATAAATAAGCTGTCGCTCCTCTACATTTGCACACACACACACTGTATATCTCACAAAGATAAAACCTGCAGACTGCCTTGAAGTAAGGGTGGGTGAGTGTGAGGTTATGTGAAGACTCGGTCCCAGGTGTAACTCTGCCAGAGCAGACAGTGACTTCCAGCCAGGAGAATGATTTTGGGTCAGTAGGTAATTGCATTGCTGGACCACAGGGGACTTGTTGGCAATTAATCCTGCCAATGAGCCACATGAAATATGCCTACGTACAGTGTGCCAGCAGACTGATAAATGCAGCTCTGTTCACATACATAGCTCTGTCAAAGAGTGATGGGGTGAAAATTTCTGCTGCTGACACCAGCGACTCGCGGCTGCAGTGACACAATGAGAGTGTGGCAGAACAAAAAGTGCTGCGCCTGATCAAACACAAAATCAGAACAAACCCTACTTAATTAAGCACCGCCTTAACGTCTCTAACACGTGCGCAAAGCTCGAAAATCCAACATTATCAGCTCCTCCAAAACTGGTTTTACAAACTACTTGAGCAGTTTTTATCTGACGGAAACATCCCACGTCTACCTCTCCTCCCCGCGTCTTCATCAAGATCAAGAGAAACCCGTCAGATTGAAAGTTCAATACAAAATGATGTCCAGAAGGCAAATAGCAGCAGCTTTAAAGGGTCATTTACATTCTTTTTAACCCCTAAGACTTCTGTGGTAGAAGCTGGTATCCCAGTCACAGTCTCACTTTTCTGTCAAGAATAATTTATAATGTCAAAACTCAACGTGCATGATGAAGATTTTTACAGACTATATGCTACTTTCAAGAGTTTATCGAGTAAAAAACACAAAATGAGCCTTATAATATAACAATAATTAACCTTTCATACAGGAACTGCAGCTCAAAGTGCTTTACATGAGAGACATCACATGCACCAAGTGCGTGCTTTACATAAAATTTTGTAGAAAAAGAGATATGAAAAAATTTTTGTTTCAATTCAATTGAGGAAGTGTCTGAAATTTCCAGTAATTCACAGCGTTGATATCGTTTCAGTGCCTTTTACAACAAGCGTGTATTCTCTGGTTTCAAGTGAAAACAATGCTTTAAATGTGACTAACCCCGTCTGCTGACATCCTTCATCCTTTCGTTATTCTAATCTGATTTATGTGGTTTCCACTTTGTATGTTTTGGCACATCATTAATGGCTCTGCGTTTTGCCAACAACATGCTTCAATAATTTGACTGTCTTTAGAGGCTGGCATCTGTCACTGCATGCCAAGCAAGTGTATCAGTCACATTGTGTAAAGTGTCCCATTAGCCTCGAGCCTCTGCCTAATCTGAGATTAATCAGTTAGTGGCATCTGATCCGAAATGATAGGGACACAGAGAAAATGTCACTTCTGGCACACAATCACTCCACTGTCATTACGACAATGTTCAAGATTACTGTTGTTTACTGGTCACGAAAGTGTTGATGAACGGCAAACAGAAATCCAGCGGCCGGGATGTGAAAAGGGTCGGGCGACGGGAACGCTATGAACGGCAAAAGGCTCGGCACAAAGTCAAATCAGTCGACAACAGGAAGTTTGGTTGGTTCCCGGTGTGTTATCACGCACTCAGGAACTTTACCAACATGTCAACAGAAAGCATAAAAAGTTCTCGGTTTGGTTTCTGACCAAAAAAAAAGTCTCTGCTGCTGAGGTACTACTTTCTGATGTTCCAGAAAGTATTACATATTCCTAATATCCGTATGAGGATTAGAGATGGGAATTGTGGGAGAGAGAGGTGAGGGGATACATACAGGAAAGAAAGCGCAGAAGAGAAAAAGTGAAAATCTTTTCTTAATTGATTTAACGCAGCTAAAGCAGAAAAATGCCCATAAAAACACCGAGAAGTTTCAAATAGCATCTCTACTTTGGAGCCGGACCATTTTCCCTCCAGCCTGCCAAGTCCACGCAGCTGCTGTTGATGTTTAGGAGCTTCCTGACTTTATCAGTTATGTTGAAAACAGCCATTGTTGACTTGGCTTTTCCTAATTAGTAATCAGCAATGAAGCCACACACACAAGTTAAACATGCAACACGGCCCAGTGTTCCCAGTGGGAAGAATCCAGTAAAGAAAGTCTGATTGAATCTTAATAGTGAGGAAGTAACTTCAGCTTAAATTGTTGTTTTTACAGGGTTTTCAAAGTGATGAATGAACAAAAGCTGAAACATCAATAAGTCCATGTTCAACATCCACAGGTGCTCTGAAACGCTTCAGTCCTATTCATAGTAAATTAGAGAATTTCAATTAGAGCCTAATTCAGAGCTGTTAGAGTCAGAGATGAGCAGAAACTCCAGAAGAATTCAGACTTATTTTGAAAAAGACTGAACTACAGAGTTCACTGGCAGCAACACGAGGCTTTTTCTGAGGGAAATCTGGGCTCTAGAGGGAAATCATTCCCCCAAAAAATGCAAATGAAGTAATAGGGTGTGTTAAGCAAAAGACATTTTCTTCTCAGGACATAAAATCGGAATTCTTCGGACACGACAAAGCGTCTGGCCGAGGCTGCTGACATCTCATCACATATCAAACATGCAGTGGGCGTGGGTCATCTTTCGGGCTCGGGAAAGGGAAGAATAAACGCAGGCAAAGTCTTGAGGTGAACTTCCTCCAAAGACCTTAAACTGAAGCCGTGATTTATGTTCACACACAGCACTGGCCACCAGCGCGCAGCCAAATCAACATTTAAATGAGGGGCTCGGCCAAAGCCTTGAAATCTGCTGAAAAACAATGTGTCTGAGATTGTTGTTTATTGACTCACAGCATCCAGCTTGACTGGGAAAGAGGAGAACTTCAGCTCAGACCGGGAGACGAGTACCAAGCAGATACTGACATGTGAAATATTATATGATGGAAAAAACTCTGAAGCTCTGATCAGCCTTCGATATGTCAGCGCTCGTTAACGTACGATCCGTGTTCATTCAGTCTGCCTCTAAACGCTCAACAGCACAGAAAAAATAAGTGTTTAGAAGGCATCTTTAGTTACAGAGTAATCAAGAGTTAAACACAAAAACAGAAAGTAATCAAACCCTTAAAGTGATTCTCCTTAATAAGAAAGATAATCTCCTCCGCTTTAGCTCCTTTCTCCTCAGCTCAGTTGGATCCTCGCTGTAATTGCTCTTGTTAATCACGCCTTAATTTGTTGACGAGATTCATTTGGAAGACTTGTCTTGAAAAACATACAATCTCTCCCAATCTGGAGGACGCGAACATCTTGAAATTAAGGACGGCAAAGTGGAATGAGAGCAGATTAAGTCATTTAAAGAGAGCTGGAAACGTTGCCAGAGACTGATGTAACCAACGATCGGTGTCTGTCGATGCTCATTAAACTAGTAGAGCTGCTGAGGTTTCTCAAGTCACTCTGGATACTGTGGCTGTGAGTAAAACTGGTGCTGAACTACGATATTTTCAATAAAGTGCAGCGGTAATAGTTCAAAATGTATGTTAGATCATTGTCAATCTAATAAATCTGATCTTTAAATATCTAAAGTCTAAAACAGAATGTGGAAAAATCAGCTACAGCGTGATTAGCTTTGACATCTCTTGAGAGTAATCAGGCCATCGAAGCGCTGCAGATGTTTTCCTTTACTTTTTAATTATTACAGTCAATTCCGGCTCCTTGCGACCTCAATGTCCTCCTAATGAAGCCACTATAATCCTGCTTGTCGTGGTGCACGGCTGTCAGCCACAGTGCTAAATGCTAAAATGCAACAGCTTCCTAAATGTTGCTAACACCTGCTACCATTAGCCACCATAAGCTAAGCGTCATACCAGACCATTTAAGACAATTTCAAGAAGAAAAATGTTTAATTTCAACCCGCACACATTACAGTTTCACTCAAAGTCCAGTGGATGCCAATATTTCACCCCAAAAGCATTCAGAGGCTAAGAGTGTGCCGCTACGCTAGCAGCACCGTTAGGCACAGCAATGCTTTGAGCTAAGTGCTAACATCAATATGCTAATATACAAAGACAATATTAATGTATGCAATATGCTAATGTTTATACTGAAACTTCCTCTCTGGGGGATCAGTAAAGGATTATATTAGCAGAATTATCTTGTGTTTAGCAGGTGTAATGTTTGCTATATTCACCAACTTAATTTATCCTATTAGCATGCTAACAATTGCTAATTAGCGCTACCCATAAACACGATCACTGAGGTTCACAGGAACGTCATTAGTTCTGCACATATTTGGTCATAAACCAAAGAAGTGGACAAATGGAAACTTTGACTTGATGACGGTGAAAGAATGGAATAAAACACGTTCAACAAAGTTTGTACAGCTCAGGAGGACAAATTCATGGCCATCCAGCCAAAGGTAGTCGAGACATTTCACCCCCTGTCTACACTGTAGAGCAGTCAAAAATAATGCAAACATAAACAGTGAAAAAGACGTTTGAAATGTTTACTGGATTTAGTGGGCTGTACTGGGGAGCTGTGTTCCCAGAAAAATAACACATAAAGCATAAAGACAGTATGTAGCACAATATCAGAGCAGATGGGTTTAGGCTTAGTTTTTAGTTAGAACTGGACTGTAATATGAAAACTGTAGGGAAGAAAGGCTGAAAATATGCTTTATGTATCCTTTCATAGGCAGATCAATGGCTTATAGTAGCTTATATTCAGTAATGAATGTATGAGTGTACAAAATCCAATATCCAGTAAATTCTATGAAAAAAGAACAATTGACACCAGTTGGCATCCAAACAGGCTAACTAGCTCTGAGGCTGAATGCTGATACAGTCCCAGCATAATTTAAAGATAAGAGTAATTAGACAATCACATCACACCATCACTAAAGTCGGCGCAGCAGCAGCGCTGAGAGCTAAGTAAAATCATTTACCTCTTCCCTTTACTACCTCTGCCAGGCACCTGCCACTACACGTTTGAAGTGTGAGAGTAAGGGCCAGGAGGAAGGTCAGACCCGTTAAATTGTAGATATCAGCTTGAGCGAATGTTTGCAAAACCAGAATTATGCAACGACCCGAGCTGCCCCCAACTCACACCCGGCCGCATGTCATCTCCAGGAAAACACGCTGGCTATTTAACAACTTCTATCCTACGATGTCTATTCAATTTGCTCAGACGCAACAGCCTTCTGCACTCTTCACCTTCATCTCTAACCTCCTCGTGTTACTGACAGACAGTCGTATACAAGGTCAGTCTCGTGGTCAAAGAATTTCCCACTGCAGTGCTGAGGTAGTCCAAACTTTTCAAAAACTTTCCCAAAATATCTGCTGAGCCGCTGAGCCGTCAGTATCAATTCCCTGTCTTTTCCATACTTGACTGTGTCTGATGCAAGGAAACAGCAATGGCATCTCCTTTACACCTCTCCAACTTTCAATCAACCAGTGACAAATAGTGACACAGCGTCCCCACAAGCAGGCAATATATATATATATATATATATAGATATATATATATACAGACAGTTTGGACCATGCAGAAAAACACATGAAGAAATCACTCATTTGAGCTTCTTTTAGCTGGATTATCTGAATATGCATGGCTCTTTTGACAACAACAAACTGCTCCCACAAAACTAAAATACCAAAATTGAGCAAAGAATGATACTCACAGTTTCTCTTTAGATCATGGAAGCACAGAAAACTGCTAGCTTCACTAAATGGCAGTCACTTGGAAGGCTCCTCTCACCCCTAGAAAGCCTTATGCAGCTGAAATGACTCACATCCCCTCTTCCAACCTCTGTCAACCATCATGAGGAGGTAAACATTTCCAAATATGGAGAAAATATGAAGACAGTATTGAGGGCAATATCAGTTTGGTTTGCTTTTAACTTGGAATGCCATACTCTGTGAGCCAGAGTCACTCGGCAGAGCCAGTTCTGTGGTGCATACCTTTCAGTAGGAATAATAATGATGATTGTAGAGAACTTTTCACAATCGGTTTGGGTTCAGTCTGACCTAAGATGGGTAACACTTTAAGCCTGCCCTGCAGGCTCCATTTTTATAGGCAGATAGTTAAAATATAGAGCACAGAAGAGCTCGCTTTAAACTTGAAATGGGAAACTGAAAGAAATGCAGCTAAATATAGACATAAACTGCTATTTCTGTTGATCAGGTGACCAGCGACAGACGAGCAGGTAAAGAGGTCATTTACTGCGAGACGCTGCCTTGTTACACAGATTGTCTTCAAGGGATTAAGAACGTATAATTAAAGTGTGATTACCCCCCGTGAGTGGTGGAGGTCAGCAGAGATCGCAGTCATAATATGAGCCGCTGACAGAGAACATGACACTGACCTGCCTGCACTGGAAGTGTTTAGAAGAGCAGTTTGGCTCGAGAGCGTTCGTGTCCTCAAACAGCACAACCAGCCATCCACATCCCAAAAGAACAGGCCGTACTCACAGCACTGACATCCCAGCGAGTTTACTTCAATTCTTAAAAAACATCTTTCCTTTGCATTTAAACTACAGTCTGTTTTTTAACACTTTCTTAATGCCCAAAGTCCTAAATGTGCTTATGATTTGCAGCATTTTCCACATCAGTCTAAACAGTCATTGGAATTTATTTTACGCTTACATGAGTCTAAAGCAACATTTGTCTGGCACTTGAGAAGAGATGAGAAACCTGGACGAGACGGCTCAACATGAGAATGTGGCTGCAATGCCGATGTAGAGATAAGAACCTTAAAAATAACATGAAAGATCCAACGACTTAAATAAAAGAGTCGGCCATGGCCGGATAATATAGGAGCTAATCCAGACTGTCTGCAGTGAAGTGCAGTGAGCGCGGAGCCACGCGCTACGACGCCACTGGACGGAAACCGATGCAGCAAACCAGAGATAGTGTCCTTTTTCATACCATGCATTCTTCTTCCCTGTCAGAACCTGGTGCCTACATTACCCACAATGCAACTCAGCCACTTGAGATTCAGGTGTAGTATGCTAGTAACAGCTAACGCAGCCTCGAGCCTCTACCCTCCAGCAGAGAGGAGGAGCAGCTTCAGAGGTTTGCTTCTTCCTAACTCCACACATTCAGATGCTGACTCAAGTGACATCACTTGAGGCTGTTTATCAGATACCCTGAAACTCCCTCAGAAGGCTTCACGTGACTTTGTTTACATGCAGCGCCCTGCTCCCCCTGCACGCCTGCAGTTCAGACACGGCCAAACACAAAAGGTGACATTTCAGCTGCTGTGCAGAAGCTCACCGAGATATTCCAGCCATAAGAAGTTAATGGGAATCCTCAGAACGATGCACCATGCAACACAGAGGTTTACTAACAAGTACTCAATGCTTGATCACAACTTGTGATGTTTGTGTGGATGACTTGGCCTTGAGTTGCTAATTTATGTCCATATTTTTGCACTTAAACTGGAAGTTCAAGACACACAACCTGCAAACATAAGTTCTACTGTCCCCTGACATGAAAGCAAGACAGAACCAGGACACACAGTATGTTAAAAGGCTGTCTTACCTTTGCTCCTCTCAGGACTTGTGGGATTTCTGGAAGACTGTTGAAGCGATGCCCTTTGCTGTGTGCTGAAATCTGTTGAGAAATAGAGACAACTCTGTATTACTCAAATGGATTACATAACTATAATTGTGCTGAGCAGGACCACAACAACGTGATGAGCTGGTCCTGTCAACTCACAGATATTTTTCTCCATGATTGTGTCGTTCATCAGTGAAAGGATGAACTACGGGCAGGCTCCCATAAATCCTGTAAGAACCTGAGTGTATGCTGTCCATTTAAATTTTAGTCTGTCATGTGTCACCAGGCTCAGCCTGCTGAGTAATACTTCACTGCAGAGACAAAGTGCAGGGAAAACAATGCTGACAAGTGACACCACACAAGATATTTCACCACAGCGTAACAATTATTTAGTGAGGACAAAAATCTAATCCAACGTGACGGTGTCTCGCTCAGGAGAAGGACAAACTGGTCAACTTTTCCAGAACAATGTCGATCCAACGATCCAGGCTTCTGCATATTCACATAATAGCAGGCAGAGGATTATTAAAATATCATTGTACATTAAAACATTAATCATATTCAGTATTGATACACACATTTAGATTTTATGGTGATCACGTAACACTGGTGATAATTAATCTTAAATCATGGGGAAAAACATAAATTATTAGCATTTCTCTGCTCTCTCAGAACTGAAAGCACAAGGCTAATCTGGACCATTCAGACCTTAAACAGCAATATTTTCAGCACACTTTTAATTAATCATACATGCTGTAAGATGTCAAATAATGCCTGTCACACGTTCCAAGAGCCCAACATGATGTCTTCACTGTCTATTTTAGTAAATGGTATTTTCACTTGATAAATTATTTTAACCAGTTATTTGTTGGTTGATAATCACTGAGTTGACCGGCTATTTCACTGTGGTTTGGGTTAGTATTTGTAGTCTAGTGTGGTTTTTGACTGAGAATAGACCGTTAATATACCTGATTGAGTTTGTGTCTGACAATAATGTCAATTTGTTGGGATCGCATCCCATGGCAGGTCCCATGGACCTCGAGGAAGGTGCTTTCTGACGCAACAGAGACGCAGCGCGTGTAATAAACCTGCAAAACTGCTTTTTATTGCCACGTTTGTTCTAACTGCACAACTGAGAGAGCTAACAGGGATTAGCTGCATTTCAGATGGAGCAAGTAGCGTAGTGAGAAATTAGATAAAGGAGTCTGAGCAGAAGCGAGCTCACATTAAGTCAGTGCAGGTCAAGACCCTTCAGTGTTTCGAGCACCAGCTGCAATGAGGGCCAGCGCGTGGATCGACTACCATATTTCAATCATTCATCGGACACTTACAAAGAAGCACCTGAGGAATACATTTCAGGTGAGTCCAGCAGGAATCATGCAGGGACTGTCCGGCACAATGAGTTGTCCTGCAGGGCGTTTTGTGATCCAAGTGGATGTAAGTAAAAAGCAGACAGCAGCGTTGTTGTGTAAACCAGCCTGCTGCATGTCACGGCCCTTCCTGAGAGCGCAGCAGGCAGAAACCATCAGCGGGCACTGACATGTCCTCGCTATGCCTTCTATGTTATCTCATAAGTCTGGTCATGGTTGATTGTGTCACTGCGTGTTCGTCAGAAGCTCTGTTTTGGTTTTCCTCTGACGTGGCTGGGTCATCTCCCTCTGTGGCTCACACATATTTCGGTGGAGGCAGCTTCTTTAGCAGTGTGTGACATAATAAAACACTATGGGTTGGACGCGTTCAAGAGTCTTGATCAGTCACTAACCCTCAGATTTTGACCTCCCACGCTGACTGCGCAACCAATGGAGAAATAAGGAAACAGTGCGACTGTCTGAGAAACACATTGTACAAGTGTGTTAGCTTCAGTCTGCGCCTCTCAGGCATTACTCTCACTCAAGTCACAAGATAAGCTTCCAATTGTCCAAAAACTAAACACCTCGCAATATTTCAAAAACCCGAAAGGCCGTTAAACAACATCCAGATTCCTCTGAGTCTTTTAAGCATCTGGATTAAAAAATACTCTGTTCTGTTGCAGGATGAAGCTGATCTGAAACCCATTTCTCAAGATGTGACAACATCTGTTAATCCAGGTAGATGGAAATGATACGTGCCCTTTGTTCTCTTCATAAATCACCAGCAAAATATATTTTTAAGGAAAATACAAAATATTGGAAAGAGGCAACATGTTTTACTGACATAACTGGTAATATTTCTTTTTATTTTGGTTATACTAAGGACATATGTCCTTTCTGGCAACCATCTTTGTTTACATTAAGAGTTCAGTTTATGAAAAAGGATTAAAAAAAAGTAAAAGGAATATTTTTTCATCCAGATGGTTATAGAGTCTTTGAGGATTCTGGAAATACCTTCAGCATTATGTAATGTTAAATGACCCCTGATGGCAAAGACTGCCAGGTATTTTGTTTTTGGAAAATTGGATGATCAAATGTAACGGTAATACACGAAAGGTATCTAGATCACACTTAGCATCTATCATAGAGACGCACGCTGTCTCTGCTCTCAAACTGTGCATTTGGAGTCTGGGAAACTGCTGCTTTTCCTTCCAGAAAAGGACATCCTCATTAAAATATGCCAAGAAACACAAACAGTAGAATAACTTGACTAAACCTACCGGGGGGCCCAGGCTCAAAGGCAGCCGAGGCACTCATCTTTTAACTTTAACATCATCAACGCTGTCAAATGAGTCCTTTTTAACCAGACATTTTAAAAGACAGTTGCGTTTAATGTTGCCTGAGTCAAAAATGTGTCTGAGCGACGCAGATGTATTCGGTTTGATGGCAGCACTCTCGGGGGACCTTGGTGTTATTGATTTGAAATCCAACATCTAAGCCAAAGTTTGAATTCAGTCTTTTAAAGAAGAAAGTGAGGCTTATTTTTCACGTTAGCTTCGTTTTGTGGCAGAACAATGTCTATAGTCTGGACCAAGGCTCCTCTTTCACTGCAAAACGAGGAAGACATCTGACGACGTTACAGCTGTTTACATCAGGCAGGTAGTCAGTCATCGGGGTGACTGCGACCCATGTAAAAGCTGTACTGAACAACTACTTAGTGAGGGGAGCTAAGACAAAAATAAAATCCAATGTGAGGGTGTCTCGCTCGGCAGAAGCAACGATAATCCAGCGGGCATATCAGCAGGTAATTATTAACCATATCATTCTACATTAATCATTTAATTCTTGATATCGATGTCGATATACACACATTTATTTTTTACGTCATTTAGGTTTTATGGCGATCAGGTAACACTGGTGATAATAAATCTTAATTCATGGGGAAAAACATAAATTATTAGCATCTCTCTGCTCTCTCAGAACTGAATGCACAAGGCTAATCTGGACCATGTATGACTTTAAACATGTAGCATGTGAAATAACGCCTGTCACATGCAACATGCAACATGTTGCAACGTGTCTTCACTGTCTATTTTGTGATAAATGCACATATTTGAGCAGCTGTTTGGTATTTTCACTCGATAAACTACTCTAATTGGTTACTTGTTGGCTGATAATTCACTGTGGTTTAGGTTAGCAGCTGTAGTTCAGTGTGAATATGACCCACGCAAGAGCTTTACAGGAAACCTTGAGGGACAAAGCGAGACGTATACATATATACATATATATATATATATATATATATACACATGGACACAAAAGTTTACATGACGTGACGCATGCAGTGACATTCAGCACTAATAAACAAGCCTGAGACACTCCATCATACCCAGAAATGGATGGGATCTGTTTGGTTTAATTGGTTTCAGCTCTTTGTTAACGAGGTTTAAGAAAGGCTGTGAACATAGAGGATGACGGGGGATAACATTTAACTCTCAAGGAGGAAGAAGGTCACTTCATTCAGAACTGGCTTTGATTACTTCTTGCTGTCATGCATGTAAATTACATGGACAGCCACATCTGGACGCTGGTTTGACGCCATTAATAACCAGTTTTATGCACTTTATCTGAGCAATCAGCTGACTAGATCTGTGGAAAGTCACCTACAGATACTCCAAACTTTGGGTGGAGCCAAGTGTGGCCTGTTTGTGCTTTTCTCTGTCACAAATCAAAGCAGTGATGTTTCCTGCCTTGTTTTTTTCCTCCAAACCAGGACTAAAAGCAGCCTAAACTGCGGGCCCGTGCTGTGCTGTATGGGCCTTATGTGACCACACTGACTCAACACACGTACATCTGTACGTGCTGTGACAGTTCATGTCATTTGTAAAGTTAAATGTCACAGAAGTCACAGCGACTGAGCAAGTTTTCTTTGAGTTATTGATAGAAACCGTCATAAAAAGCTCTTAATCAACGTGGCGAATCTGTGCTGTCGTAAACAAGCGCGTCCGTTCATACATTAAGAGGAGCGTCGCTTTCCTTAGCGACGACGCTAAAACTAGCAAACACTTAGCGGTTACTTAGCTAGCAGTCACTCCTTTAACGGGGCACTCGGCTAAACGGGCGCTTATGAGAGTGTTAAAGTGAAATTCAGCGACATATTCCCCTGAAGTTTCGGGCTCTCGTGTTTCTCTGGTGACAGCCTGTCTTCCGCATTGCTCAGCAGCGGACCACTTGGCTAAAAACAGAAACACCAGAGACGCCCAGAGTCCCGTTTGGCAAAACCTGACGCTTCATAATGTCCTCAACGCATGACTGCGCCTGGCTCAAAACTAGCCGGCGACAACTTAGCTTTGATAGTATCCTCAGGTAACGTTAGCTAGCACCGGCCGAGGCTATCGTTCGAGTCCACGCCCTCATTGTGAACTCCGTCCGAGCTACAGTAAAATTCATATAATATCCAACAAGGCCGAACAAATTGAAGACGAGCTCCTCAAACACCGGGTTATCCGTCACACCTTAAATCACACCGCTTCCAACACAGCCGATAATCACAGACAAGTTTAAGGCTTCGGGAGAGCGCCCGGTAGTCTCGCTTACCTCGCTTTCTAGGAAATAAAACAGAGGTTCAAATCCCACCAAAAAAAGTGAAACTTCTTGATCCCAATTCTGGGAGAGTTGTAGGCGGTGACGTCACGCCGTGAAATTCCAGCCGCCTCAGTCAGTTCAGAAGTTTGCCCATGTAAGGCAGCAGGCCAGCGGTGTCACCGAGCCCCACAGCACGGCCCGGAGGACCCAGACAGCCCGGCAGCCGCTGCTCCAGGCTGCAAGCGCGGACGGAGGGGGGGGGAAATGCACAGTTAAAGAGGTGCCGGAGTGAAGTTACCCCTGTATTTCCAACGCTTAAAGCATAGAAGTGTCCCAACAAGCCACCCAGAGATAGGAGATAATAATTAACCGTCTCATGAGCTGAATCATACCAACAATTATATTTCCTGTTTGTACAAAATGCACCATTGCCAAATGCACTTCAAAGGCCTACAGCACTTCCCTTGGTTACCTGTTGAGTAAAATATTGTGCAAAAATGGAAAATGTTAACAAAGAAGACAGAAAACGGCTCAAAGTGTGGACTCACAGATGACAACAGAGCTTAATTCTCCGATCATGTCAGTAATGGAGGTTTACTATTAGCCCTATTTCATGTGTCTCTGTGCTGTAGCACCTGTGTGTTTGAAAGGACTGCAGTTAAAGAAAGCACACACTGAGCTGCTTTCATGCAGTTTCAGACTATATTTCAGTGGCCTTTCTTGTGCATTTCGCTGTATTTCTTTAGCTTGTGTTATAAACCTTAATATCAGGTGACGTTGTGCTGGCTAAAAGGGAAGCAGCTCAGCGAGTGTTTCGCTTCTAACATACGTGCAGCGTTCAGCCAGTGAACTGTGAATTCCCACATGCTGTAATTTGAAGAGATTCAAATTCACACTTGAGTCTGCACGCTGCGTGCTGTCATGCACGGTCTATCGTCTGGAACCATGAGAAAGAGTTCACAATCATCTGCATTTACCAGCTGGCTTTGTTTATACTGAAAATTGGAATATTGCTACCCATATATTCAAGTATTGGATTTAATAACAGGCAGTAATGAAGGTAATTCTGGCTTAAATGGGAGAATTACACAAGAAACGCATGCATACACGACGCATAGAGTGCTGAGCCACTGGCACTGAACATTTGGTCGAATGTGGTACATATATTTCCTGATATGTTAAGTTTTATTATAGTTTTTCCTGCATGCATGCACAGCAAATGTGAGCACAGTCTGACTGCTCGTACTGTGATTGTCACATGGTCAACAGTTTTTGTTTTCCATACTTCAAGGTTTCTGTGGCGAGGGAGGCGCAGTGTATTTCTGAGTGTAAAGCACATTAACTGAAGGGACCTTGACGAGTGTTTGGACAGAAACACTTTAAACATGGAATAAGAGAGTTGAACAGCCGATGGTTGGCCTTAATTAGGTGATCAATAGCTGCAGTCATTGAACACATTGAACACCAGTCTGCCACCGTCATATGATAGAAATAGATATGATAGAAATAATCACATCTTAGAACTCATTTTGATTGAAATACGTTCACAGAAACTCCAGCATCAGAGTCAAGGCCATGTCCCAATTCAAACCGACTGTATACAGAGCACACTTTTTTCACTGCAGACATGTTACCATAGGAAGTGCTACTGATAACATTAACGATGGCTCCATCCTCTTCAAACGCAAGCAGCTAAATGGAATACAGCCATTGGTAGTTTTATTATTTCCACCTGTGCATTTCCTCCTGTGAAATGTTAAAATATCTCCTGTGAAAAAGGCCTTTGGTCGTAGTATTCATCCTGTTTTGTTTTTCAGTTAGCATACAGGAATTTGACTTTAACAGTTTGTGCTGACAGGAAGTGATACGACGTGTGTGCGACCAGACGTCAATCAAACTGGGACTTCAAAATGTGACGGGCAATTCAACTTAGTGACGAGAGAGCGAAATGCATTTTCCAGAGATTTAAAGCCGCATTAATGGACTTTAGGGGAGCAGAACAAGCTGTAAACACAACACTGACCTCTTACCTCCTAATAAAGTTGACGTGGTGAATGTATTAGCTAACAGTTAGCTAAACACGAAGCAGCATATTGATTTGGGGTCGTGTTTTAGGCAAACCAACAAATATTAGACCAGCATTCACTCTCCTTTTAGCTTTGTTTTGGTCTTCGCCAGCTCCTGAGGTCAATACATGGCTCTTTAACGGCAAAAAGCTTCACCAGCTAGCTGCTAACTTTGGTGCTAATTTGGTAGCATAGAGCGTGTTTATCAGAGCATCTTCTACAAGCAGCTTCTTGTTGTGACGAGATTAAAGAGGACATTGAGACTGAACCAAAACAGTAAATTTGAGGATAAAACCACAGCCTCCATGGGTCTGTCATTACAAGTGACCCCTTTTATAATACATAGAGTTATTTGACCACTGTTAACATAAAATAGCGATTAGCGAAGCTTTAGTACTCCTTTAGCAGTACACGGCCTTTTGGAACAACAGTCTACATCAACAGAAAACTAAAAGAAATCCAACATTTTGTGGCCTGCATACTGATTTTTAAATTAAACTTGTTTTTGAAACTCATTGAACTTAATGAAAAGCTGCTATAAAATGAGTATATCCAGTAATATTGAATTAGGAGTCAGGCCAACTCAGTAAACTAAGTTATAAAGTAATGAATGTTATTAATGTCTCCTGTGTCTCTGCTGCTTTGACATGTCTGATTTCGGCTGTGAAACCGGCCTATAGTGACAGCTATCTTAAGCACCTTTAATCAGTATTCTGTGACTAAAGGCATTTCATATTTTTGGTGAAAGCTTCTCCTGATCAGCACCTGAACATATAATGACTGAGCTCCTGCGTTTCACTCATTATCCTCGGCTTCTCTTGAATTTGGAGTTGTTCTGCCGCTTCTCCTTTGTCAAAGCTCCAAACACGTCTGATGTTTGAACCATGCAAGCCACTATCAGATGTCCAACAAAGCTCTTGCCTCATGTGGGCTTTACCTGACCTCAGTGATCTTTGCTATGCAAACTAGACAATTAGTTTGCGTGCTCGCGATTGAATGCAAATACGATAACTGCTTTTTCACCTCTGATTCTGCTCTCATGGTTGTGTCAGTGTTGTCGCTCACAATGCTGACATTGTGTGTCTCGTGTGTTTGCACGTGCCACCGTGTTCAGATACTGCTGTTTTTTATCTCTTGTGAATGAAGGAATGAGTGATACAATTACTGATTAGTTTCTGTGAGCTGCTTTAATGAAAATATTCACAAGAAATTAAAGCTCTGTCATTATTTTTAGAAGCCAAATGTGAAAAAGACTCATTCACTCTGAGCTCTATCTTTTAACCGATAATTCTTACTTTACTGAGGCTGATTACATTGTGCTCCAAGCTGTGAATATACTTTTTTTTCTTTTTCACCGTGCATGAAGGAAGCATAAACAGCACTTGCAGATCGAGCACGCTGATAAAAAACAAACGATTTGAGCTATTTTAGTGTCTTACCCCTGCATCCCCTCATCTCCAAGTTCCAGGGCACACTGAAAAAGGTAATCTCATTTGTAATGTGTGACAGCTTATTTGCAAGTGTGTACACTGGCAATTTTTTAATGGGCCCGCCAGTGATTCTTCTTCCACTGATTTCAAAAAGACACCCCGGAACAGTTTAGACGACACATGCCATCGCCTGTGAACTCAAGTTATCAATCAAGCACCAATTAACATGCTCGGTTAGAGGAAATCAAGGGCGCTTTGATGTTCGGCAGTCAGGGAGTGTAGCTACGCATGTCATTGATATGATGGCTTTCAGTTTTATCCTCACTGTACCAAAACATATGAAAAGAGGTGCACTCACAGGGTCCACAACAATAGACGATTCACACTGGAGATACGTTTCATGTAACTTTGTCACGTTTAACTTCACACCTCGTAACTACGGACGGTCAGTACGGCACAGAGAGGAGAGTCGGAGAGAACAGCCGTTTGTCATATTTTAGTGTTTCAATTGTTCCAGCATCGGATATCCTGTTTTATTTGCTGGTTGTAACACTGTCTTCTCCCCCACACCACTTCCGCTGAAGTAGGTAAACCTCAAACACTAAATGCAGCAGCTGCACAGTTGATGTGTACTTCCTCCTAAACGTGTGAGTGAAAGCATGTGTTTTGCACCTTGGTGCTGAATAAGAGAAACCAATTGTCTTCTACATGCAGCTCCCTTAGTTTCAAAAAGGCCCAGTTTTCAGGGATAGACGGCTGGCGGTGACGATGTTGACATCATATCATGTGAAACCAAGACGTGTGGAAGGACTTTTTGGTTCATTTGTAGGTAATGTTATTCCTCACCGTGATGATTGTCAGTAGGCAGGCGAGTCCAGGTGCTCTGCACAAAAAACAACACGAAGATCTTTGCCGAAGAAAGAAAAACAACAAATGTGTCTGGGAACTGTGTATGCTCTGTTAATTAGAGCTGAGATAGCAGAGATTAGTCTTCAAGCACAACCATATTACAGAGAGTCATGCCAAATAAGGAAAAACAAAAGTAGGAGACAGGCAGACTCACTACAAAAACAATGTCCCAAAGCTACTAATCAAACAACTCCCAATCTAGATCTAGACCCCAGATTACACTAATGAATTCTAATTCTTATGTTTTAGCATGTAAATATGTATTAAAATGGTAGACAGAGACAATCCCTGCCTACAGCAAAGGTTTAAGCAGAAATGATGCGTACGTGTGAGCTTCACGCTGCACCTTTGAAGCGTTTTTAAGGCAGCATGGTTTTGTTGCCGTATCCTGAAATCAGTTTTTTGGGGTTTTTTTTGCTATTTAACATGGCTTTTTTTTTTTTTTTATTCTCAATGAACATTATCAACTTTCTTACCTCTGAGGAAAATGGATTCAGCTGTCTCTGTTCCTCAGCAACAACAGAGTAGTTAAACGCTTTGTCTGGTTGATATTATCGACCAAAAACCTGGACAAGATGTGCAGCCGTTAGGTCGGCATGGTTTCAGCGATAATATAAAACAAACCTAAAAATAAATCGCTAAATAGTTGATCTTTTCTGAACCAAAACCACAGAAAAGAAGTATTTATTGTAGGAAGCAGAGGCCTGCAGGCTGAACAGGCACATTAAGTCTAAGTGTTGGATGCAGGGGAGGTCAGGAGTGTTTCTCGAAATAAAAATCAATTACCATGGCAGTGCTCTTTAATCTGTTTTAGCCATGTAGTGGGAGACCATTTGGAGATTTAAAGCTAGCCTTTTGCCGTAACTTCTGCTGAACGTGTTACTGCTGGACGTGGCTGCTGCAGCTACGAGTGAAGCTCAGGATAATGGAAAAATGCAGTGTAACAGCAGCACAGAGCAGGATCTGAGTCAGCAAACTGGCTCAAATCTACCTAACGGTGGCTAACGTTCGCTAGCGTAAATGATGGTGCAGACAGCCGGTCATGGCAGACCACAGAAGGCAGCAGTCAAACCTCTCAGTGTATTAAACTGAACAGCGGCGTCTTTTACTGCTCATCACTTCAACCTTTCGTTCCTAAGAGGAAGAGTGTGTCATTACTCCTTTCAAAAGTTACATCACCTCAAGGCTGCCCACATATATTTTACCTCTCAGTGATCAGACAAGAACATAATAGGACTTATTGAGCATTTTTTTCTTCTGTGAAACAAATTCATAATTATCATTCAGCCACTCGATCGATAACTTTCTTTTTTCCTCAACATCTTTTCTTGTCCAAGAAGCTCTAATTGTGATATCTGCCTCTCAAGGACTCACAACGCCGCCGAAAAAAACCTCTATTTTATCTTATTGGAAAGGTACATGTTTGAGCCCCCAGGTGGCTCTTTGTCAGATATACAAGTCTGGAGTTGCAAAGGCCGGACAAGTCAAACAGCTTGTTCATCAAAGCAACGACTCCCAACAGATTCATCTCCTCTGTCCCAAACTAAGGCTTTGAATTCGGTGTCTCAGTTCCCGAAGTTTTGTTTTTCTGCTCAGGTGCAGGGATCCGAACTGTTTCCTTGTCTGTTCCCGTATGAGGTAAAGACGACGAGCGGACCAGCGTCTTTGGACCATGAAGCGTGCTCACATTCCTGTGCTGTGAAACTAAAAACATACAAGGGAGACGCTCCTAAAATGTGAGGGCTGTGAGGCCGCGCTCCAACCGAAAAGACAGAGACCAGGAATTCTGCTGCTACAGCTTGTGACAGTGAATAAAAAATAAAGTGGTCGTACTAAAAGATCATCGTTTACCTTAAAAGGACAAGCAGGAGTGAATTTACCCAAGAATTCTAACCAGAAGCCACCGTTTGTTTCCCATGTTTGGTTAGAAAACCTGCTAAATTTGCTTGTTTCCTCCAGCAATAAACATCATCAATTATTCATGCGCTGTTTGTCGACAGTAAAAGAAACGCAAAGCAAATACAAGATCAAGTCATTTGCGAATAATTGATAAGGTCGAGACAGTAGTAAATCAAAAGCAAAGTTTTTAAAAGGCTTTGAGTGTAAATGATTTTTAAATGGCTGCAGCTCACAGCAACAAGGTTCAGGGTTCAGACCTGTCGACCGGTTGGACCCCCCACCCCCCCATGAGCATGTTCATGAGTTGCATGGCTGCTCTCACTGTCATCTTACATAGGCGGGAATTGATGTGATTGACAGGTGACCCATGCAGGGTGCAGCCCCCGCGACCCTCGGTGAGGATGGGCAGGTATAGCTGGTGTGATGGCTGATTGGCTTTTAAAAGAAGTGCAGTACTGTACATGTTCGCAGAGTACGTTCACTGAAGAAGGATCACATGAAACAAACATACCTCCCAACCCCGACGATCCAAAAGGAGCCAAAAGATCAGGGGGGTCCGGCACGCTCCCTGTTTGAACCTCCGGCTGGGTCCTGACCTCCTGGACCACAGGCTGAAGGTTGACCCTGTAGCTGCTGAGTCCGTAAAGGTCCCAGAAAGGACAGGACGTGTCATAGAAAGCTACAGTTAGCTCGTGGTGACTCTCCGTAGCTTAGACAGTGAAAATGTGAGACATATTTTCAATTCAGATCATCATCAAGAATATTTTAGTATCAGCTGGCGACATCATCCACGGAAAGACGGGGTTAACAAATCGTAGCTCAGCGTCTTGGCTTTCATGTGACAGCTGAGGAGCATCTGCAGAATTCAGCTGAAGTGACCTTTCAACTCTTAGGAGATGCATAAAAACTAGTTTTGAGGAGAAAAAGTGTGTTTTTAACATAATCCACTGACAAAGTCTATGTGAATTCCTCTAATTTCCTCTCATTTCAGTCCCATACAGCTACATCCAGCCAATGATTTTATGAGTGACAACATTTCCATTATTATCTTCTTCATGCAGCTGTGATCATGAATGTTCTGTATTGTGTGCATAACTTAATAAAGAAGATAAAAATACAGTAGAAACCCTTTGAAACAGGAACCCTGAATCTGACCTGTCTTTGAGTATTTGTTCTCGTAGATTCAACACAATGAAAAATCACACCTGAACACATTTTATTCCTGAACTGAATCACACCTCCTGTACACTCAGACTTTACAGTGTGTTTGCTGAAGAGAGGCAATCCTAGACGGTGTATGACTGAGCCGTCACTTTGAATCATCGGTGATGTGAAGCCTGAGTCTCTCTCACAAATGCATAGATTCTCTCTTCACTCTATAAATGCCAGCTAATGCAAAGCACAAGATTACGCACTTGTGACCTTTATTAGAGCTGATAGCAGCCGCCGTGGATACCGGCGAGCTCCATGTTGGCACAACAAAGGCTAGTGGTGGAGCTCGATTACAGATCTACAGTATGTGATGGCAGGTAAGTGAAGATGACAAGCGAGCATTTTGCTTTACCGATGTGATAATTACCTGCCTGACAAAGGTCATCGCCACACAGACCAGCGGGAAGAGCTCCAGGAAACTGCATCAGCACAGCAGGATGTTTACAGGAGGTCTGTGATTTCAAATCCATTTTGAAAACAAGTGACACTGACACACTTGATAGATTGATTGATTGGTTAACAATTAATAAATTCAGGCTGCATCGCTCACGTCACACCTTCCCCGAGGGCCACGCTTCAATTAAACCTTTTTCTTGAAACAGAGTGAGGCGTTGCAGCCTTGCGCAGGCGGTGCAGGGTCACTGTTTTCAACTCCCTGACACATTTTTTTTTCAGCCCCTGCTCAGATGAGTTACTGCGAGGCACGCCGGGGAGAGCGAGCATGCTGTGAATCGTTGATCTCATATTTCTGTGGGAAAGGCCGGGCCAGAAACACCAAGTCTGTCTGGATTTTTCAAAAACAGAAAAATAAACACTCCATGGAATCAAATCAAGTTTGCATCTAGAAGGTTGCAACGAAAAATTGTCCCTTTTAAAGAATTTGGTTGATCCCTCTTTTGTTAATTTGATGCAGGCCGAAATTACATCAGATGACAGCATAATCCGACATCATTATCAACATCAAAATGTTTGGCCCCGGGCCGACGGCAGCGCAGCCTCTGTAACGGGATGATATGGATTACACTTTGCAAACCGACCTTGCCCCCCTCTCATTTTTTATGCCTGCCAGTCAAACCCAGCGATGACCGCATGCATCGCTGCCGAATAAAACCCAAATATCCCTCTGATGATTAAGGTCACTCATACGCTGCTCCACAGAAGCCGTCCTCTTATAAGCCTCACAGAGTGGAAAAGGGGGGTCGATGAATTGGCCTCCAGTCCGTCTTGATGTCTTTATTGTCATTTGTCCACGGGGCTGCCCAGGTTCTCGGTGACAGTAAGAGGACAATGCAGTAATCAAAGTTTTCCTCTGAGGCGGTGTGACCTGTTGTTGGCTTTCATTTGTGTGTCAGTTCAGAGGTTTAAGCTTCTTCATGAGAAGTTTATCCCTGGATCACAGGGATCTGAGGGCTCACCGGTCATTTGCCGTCACTATTCCAAGAGCTCAGATTGTTGGGGCCGCTTTATTCTGAAATATGATGGAAATGTGTTGGACTAATTTGGCTTTAGCAGGATTGGCTGAATATTAGTCCACTCATCCAATGGATTATCCCGTGGCTGCCATGAACATACAGTCCAGATCTGTCAAAACCTCGTCTATATCTAATTTTCCCTCCAGTGTTTGTGTAAGTGCACATTCTTATGCATTCATCTCTTATTTTTCTGTGATGATGACAGCAGTCATCAGCAGCAGAGTGCCGGATGCTGACACAGTAAAGCTGTGCAGCATGTTACGCTGTTAATAGCAAGAGCTTTGGGAGTTCTTACCCGCTGAGGTGAGCTTATCTGCACAGACAGCATGTGTATTCATTTAATCTGAGTTCAACATCAGGTGTCAAGAACGATTACACACTGATACCCGTGCTCACTGATACTCCTGCATTAATGCCGTGGATTCACGTGCAGCACTGCACTTTATCCCCGGTCAAGCCTTTTGCTCTGGCAACCAAAAAATCCAACTGATTGCATTTTGATGGCACGCAGCTCCACTCTATTTTTTTTTTTTTTTTTTTTTTTATTGTCACAAGTGATTAAAAAAGCAAACATAAAACTGTTTTTCCTGAATTTTGCTTTCCTGTTTTCAGGATTTTCCTCCCTAATTTTCTCTCCAGCAGCCACATTGCTGACCTTCCTATTGGCTGTGCCAGGTTGAAGTGACAGCTGGTGTGATGTAATAACACCCCCTCCACTAGACAAGTTATAAAGAGCAATATCTAGTTCCGTGGATTGAGATAAGCTTAGGTAGATTAATGCTCGAGGACACTGAAATGTTTGTTGTATAAAAGCACTGTTTAGAAAACAATGTGTCACTGCTGTATATGAAAAACTCTGATCTGGCAGATGGCCTGAGCTCCAAGAGTTCTTCCATGTTAAAGGCACTGCTAGTCTGTGGTTTGTGCTCCTGAGGCTTAATGGGATTTTAGACTCTTCATTCAAATGAATTATATATAGAAAAAACTGGGATTATTTTACAGGCCGTTTAATCTCTTCTTTCTTTTTTTTTTTTTTTGCCAAAACTGAGCCTGCCCCACAGTTTTTAGCATTCGTGGAAAAGTGGAGCGACCGAGTGCTACAATCAATGAACGCTAGAGTGCAGGCGGCCTATCAGCTCAGAGAGCCAGAGATGCCCTGTGGACCGTTTCACTAACAACAAGCGTGCTCAGTCGACTTGACTCACTTCAGCCCCGCTGCCGTGCCCGCCTTTCCAGAAGCATTCCCATCCTGCTGAACAATGACAGACACGAGGCTTCACCAGAGCTGCTCCGCCACCGCGAGACACAGATTCGGTGCCCTTTTGCACTGAAGACAGCTTCATCCCTCCAGCTTTAGCTGCCACTCAGAGGGAGGCTCGGGCACCAGTCAGACTCTGCATCCTGGATCATCTAGCTACTTGCCAGAAAAATAAAACTCTGGTGGAAACAGTAAGGCGGGCTGTGTTGTGCTGTGCTCTGGATCTTACCATCGTCAGGTAGAGACGCTGACTGATCTCAGTGACTGGCACCACTGAAAAGACTTTTGGAGCAGCAGAAGAGGCCCCTTCGCTTCCTGAACTGGGCTCACAGCTTTGAAATCAAGGCTCAGCACTGCCTCCTGAATCCCACTACAGATCCCATCATGCCTCACTCCTTCCAGCAGAAAAAAGGTGAGACTTCTTTCTTCTGTTTCTCAGCACCTGCGCCGCTGTAAAAATGACATTTCAACGCTGCCGAGATAAATGAACGTGGAGCGCTGCTGCAGAAGAGAATGAACTCTTAGCAAACCTTCCTTGAATTAAAAAACTAAAAGTTTAAATTAATATAAAAATGTCTGAAAGTTGACACGCCTGACTCCACGTGATTCTGGGTTGCTGCACAGAACACAAGTGCTTGTCAGACACTGTCATAAGGAGACGACGCTTCGCCCATAAAGTGCATCAATTATTTTAAAAATGTGCACAAATATCAACTTAGAAATATATAATTAACGTACATCCAGCATGACTTTATATTTTGTTATTATCAGTGGGTTTGGTCATGAAATTGCTCTCATTCTTTGGTCTTACATGGACAAACTGTGTGATTCCACTCCTGAAACAAGACAAATAAACCTAAACAACTAAATTTCCCAAACGCTGCAGACACATCAGAACTACACTCCTCCTCCTCATGTCCTATACAATGCTATATATCCACTCTGCTGTTACGATGGTGAGCAGAGATGAAATCAGTGAGCTGCTGAAACATTTGCTCAGTCACATACGAAAAGCGAGCATGCAAAGTGACATTAAAGGACATACAGCAGACACGGGTCACGATAAAACAAACTGACATCTGATAAGCAAATAGGAGCACCGAATGCATTAAATAATGTTCTAGCAGGTTTATCTACAGTATGTAAAACATGTAAAATAGACATTTAACTTCAAGATAAGATCTGAGTGATTTGAGAGACCTTTGTGATTCACATGTAAGTTGTTCCCTCTGAGGATTTTTACACGTCTGCACAAAAGACCCTGAACACAAAGGCTGGGAGCTGAGGTGCACCTCTGCGGAAAAAAGACTGTTACCATCAAAAGTCCTCCGAAAACTTGAAGTTTAACAGCAGCGCACACGCTGACTGAGATCACTAATGCACACTGCAATCTAAACCGTTTAGTGAAATGAGAATCTTTTGCTAAATTCACATGTGAAACTACCAAGAAACGCCCGCAGTTCCGTGCATGCAAGCACAAAATATTTCAAAGTGCAGCAGATATCAAGAGCGTCTGCCTGCCTGTTGTACGAACAGACAACAATTATGTGCCCGTGTTTAGCACAGGAGGTGTCACTCTGCTTTCCTGCATCAGCACCTCCACCTGGCATTCCCTGCACCAGAGACACTCCTAATGAAAGCAGTGAGGGATACAGTAGCTGTTAACTATGATACATTAGTAAGAATAAATTTTCATCAAAATATGTTCATTTCTTCATTTCAAATGTGCATAAATGCATATTAAAGAGGCCTGATGGTTATATGAGTTGATTTGTTTCTAGCAAACATAAAGAGTGGGAGGTTTTCCAGAATTTAGAAGGAGAGAGCTCTGCCTGGCTTCATGCATTAGCTGAAAAAAGGGTGTAGGCGCTGACAAGACAAAGTCAGTTTCATAAGGGAATTCAATCAAACATGATATATTTTAAGCAAAACTAGCACAGATTAGTCAGAAATTTGATTAAAAGGGGAAGAAAAATGAAAAAGACAAGCCATTTCTTTCTAAGTTTTTTTTGCAAATGAACAATTTTAATGTACAAGTACATTTAATGTGTTGTGTGTATATATATTTCCTTGATATTTCATTAAAATGCTGGAATTATCTCTACTTGAGTCCACATCAGTGCCCAGATTTTGAGGGTGTTTTTTTTTTTTTTTTTTTTTTTTGGTAAAGCAGTTGACTTCTGGGGCTTGGTGGGATTGCTTTCATCCTCGCCAATCCCATGTTTCCATGTTGGATTTAAATCCATTTACTGCTTTGGCTGGAGGAAACCAAAAAAGCTGACATGAAAATACACCTATACACTAATGGAGGCTGTGAACGTTTGATGCAGATGGGAGGGCTAATGCCAGATTCCTCATGAAATGAAATCACGAAAGCTCATCTGCAGCTCGTTTTAGCATTTTTGTTTTGCCGTGAAATCAAGAAAATCTACACGTTTAATATGAAGTGTAACAATGCTTCACACAGGGTTATATATTGTGGGATTTGTCTGGCAGAGAGCTGAGGTGGTGGAGGTGCTCAGAGCACTGCTGCCGCTTCGTGCGTGGTTCTTGTTGAACCGTGGCCTGCAGCTAGGTGTGTGTACTTCCTGTTTAACCAGCCCTGTAGACCAGTATCAGCTATTGGCATTAGAGGCCGGCAGCTACTTTGACCTGGCAGTGGGAGAAATGTAACAAAGGAAAATTTGATGTAGTTGACAGCATAATTGGGCCACAGCATGACAGAGATCAGGGGCAAGTAAAGAGCTGCATCAGTGAGGGAATGACAGGAAAAAGTCCCCTTTAACAAAGCCGGCCTGTGACTCATGTGGGCCGAACTCCTGAAAACCCAGACAATGTGAAAATGTACGCTGATCACTTCTCTTCTTCTTTACATTTCGCTGGCAAACAGTCCAGATTGGATCCACGTCGCATGTGAACAATCGATACAGAACGCAAAACATGACAAAGAATTCAAACTGGTTCAGCAGCTTTGGGCCTTGTTGACGGTGGAAGATTCCAGCCGTGCAGTGGAAATCCAGCAGAAATGTTACCTCTATTGTCTAAACAGTGCAAATGGAAAACTCTAAATTAATGTTCACGTGCTCTGTTTGGCACGTAGGTCTGTTTGTATTTGTCACGCTTTGATCTGAGACTCTGGATGTCTTTTCCAGAAAAAGTGTGCTTTGTTGAGTTGTCACCAGAGTGCTGGACCATGACCCAATTATGTTCAAGCACGGCGTGAAAAGTGCTGAAATCACCCTTTGAGCGTCTAAGCGGGCATTTTACACAGATAAACCTTCTCCTGGCAGATGAACTTTAAACACGCCTTCATCAACTCCACCCTTAATTTCCATTTCAGCTGCTTTCGAGTGGATGTGGATTCAAAGTAACACTACAAAAGGCGGATATGAGGAAGGAGGCTCACAACGTTCCCAACACACACACCGCACATATCAAGATCCACAGTTTGATACTGACTAATAGGTGCTGTGACAGCAGCGCAGGAAAGGGGGTTGATTCAGACAGATGATTCTTATTGGATCATTACTGAGGGTGGTGCAGAGAAATAAGACCCACTTGTTTACCATTTGAATCTCTGCGCTCGGGCTCCCTATCACTGAGTGGATAGCCCTGTTAAAATACCAAACTGAATCCATGTAGAGACACAAAACAAGGCTTTGAAACTAATCTGTGCAGAAGTTGTCCCAAATTTAACAACCCCTCCTCATGCGCTCTTGGAACTCCTGCCTTTCGCAGCCCTGGGCGTGTGAGAGAAAAGAGGAAGACAGAGCAAACGCTCGTGCGCTGGGAGGATTTTTAAGGATGGTAGCTATTACTCTCACTATATATCCTCATGTGTTGTGGAAGCTACTGACCCATCATCCAGCAGATGGCACACTGGCAAGGGACTGTTTCTGGTATGCGTGGAAAATTCCATCAAGTTCGACTCTGCAGGCTGCATTCCTGGCTCCTCTCAGCTGGCCTTGAGAAAGTCCTGAATCTACATGCTTTGATTTGACTAAATTGGAATTCTAGCCCACTAACACGCCTCTGCTCTGACTGTAACCTTAGCATGTAGCTTGCACAGGCAAGCCGGTGAACTCAAGGTTATCCACGCAGGCACACTGCAGAAACTTACTCCAAAGTTTTTTTTTTTTGGTGTGTGTTTTCTTTTTTTAAATAACGGATAAAGCAGAATAAAACAAAGATTTGACATGAGCCTCCTCATTGAGCGGTGCAGCTGAAACACTGGCTCTGCTGCTGCTGCTGCTTTACATGCTTTAGAGTACACTGTTAAAGCACTCAGGATGAGGAAACACTTTGATTCTATCTAAATAGAGGGCATTGCCAAAATGTTAATTCTCACATTGATATTAACAGCAGCACAAACAATCAAGGCATCTCTTTCAGAGGACGGTGAACCTCGGTGAACTCCTCATCTCTATCTGCTGATAATCTTCCAGTGTGTTTAACCTTGTCAAATGGGATGAAACCCAACTTTCAATCTGGAGAGTGCGAGCGCGGAGAGACACGCGCGGCAGCATTGTTGACATGATTTCATGTCAGAATATGACTTGCCTGTTTGTCTGTTAATTAAAAAAGCAGGAGGCAAGCTTCCAAGCAAAGTGCGCTCATCATTACCTGCACAGAAGATCTTTTGAAGCGCTGTCAGTGACTCTTTCACTGCATCTATTTATTACACGTTGTGCCATTTAACTGACGCCATAAATTATGCATGTCGTACGTTTGCGGTGATCTGCTCAAATGTATAAATACATACAATGAGACGAGAAGAGCAAATCTTTTCTCATAGGCACACTGCAGCCGTGTCACAATTCAGACCTGCAGTCGGATTTGGTGTTTGACAAGGGGGCGACTTTGTTGTGGACAAAGGAAGGAAAAATGCTTCTGGGATGCATGGAGTTAAAAAAGTGAAACTTAACAATATAAAAAGAAATTCTTTTAAAGAAAGGAACTAAAAAGACCTCTGTAGCTAACAGCATTATCTGTTTGGTGTTACAGCTTGGTTGCATCATGCCTCTCAGAACAAAACTCCACACTCACATCTTTGCTGACAATGAACACTGAAGTTGGCAGAAATTTGCTGTGAAACGAGACAAAAGTGTGCAGTTTATGAAAAAAAAAAAGTGAGGCAACCTCCGGGCCTCGGGCTTTTGTCAGTGGGCATTTCTATTCAATGACCTATCATGCACCAAGTGTAGGCAATGAAACGGCTTCGAGATGCTTCACACTGTGTCAGAAGTGTACAAGGGTTTTTTTTTAATGTGCAGCTGTTACTGGCCGGCCAGACTTGAATCACTGTCACAACCTGCTTTGGCTGTGATTGTTTCTGAACAGCGTGCCGCCCAGACAAAGAGACAGAGACCCTGACGTCGTGACCCGTTGTTTAATTATACAGCCTGAATGGGGATCAGGATTAACCGATTCGCTGGTCGTAACGCGACAATGAGCCCTGAGTGTCGTTCCTATCAGGGTAGACGGGGGGGGGGGTATTGATCAGCTCCCCTGCACTCTTTCTCTGTCCTGTGTAAGTGGGTCATTTATTTTTGCTAGGAATTGGTTGAGTAAAAGTTTGCCAAGGATTTGCAGTAATTATCTCATGTTTCTATAGCTGGGCACAGCATGGGGCCTTGGTAAATTACACATCTCCCTCCCAACTCCTGGATGGTTTATGGCCGTGCATTATGCATAACTGTGCTGGAGCGCCTTAAACATCCCCCAAGTGGATTGAAATAAAGTTGACGCTGCTCTTTGTTTGGAGCTCAAGATAGTCTTTATTTGGCAGTGCTGAATTGGAGATTGCTGTAAAAGCATGCGTCTTAATTATTTTGGAGTCTTTTTTTTTTTCTCCCCATTGGCTTGTGAACACCTGGAGTGTTTTTAGTGGGATGCCGGATCCAGATGGGCGGATGCGCGGGTGATCCACAGGGAAATGTCGGTTACATTTCAGTGCAGTGTGTCGTCACATGAAGGGTTAAAGAAGAAGAAAAGAGAGGCGCCGCGTCTGATTCCTCTGGATAACACGGTGTGTTGTACTCTGAATGACAAAAGCAACCGGCTGCTCAAACGTGCCTCATGTCAGTTAAACCTCACGTAAGGATTAGTGTGTCATGTATATTTTTTAAATTGGACAATCAAGACATCAAAAAAAAATGTACACAAAAATTCATCTTAAAATATATTTTGCACTTCTCATCTTCATCGTGAAAACTGAAAGAAATGTACAAGATCTTCCTCACAGACTGAGTGAAATATATAATGATCAGCAGGTGGAGAGAAGGAAGAAGGTGTTCAAAGTCTGGACAGTTCACCAAAATAAAACACAAAAAACAAGCTGTATCATCCAACATGGGGTGATTTACTGATTATTAACATTAATAACAGCAGTCATGTTATGGAGCTCAGTCTTTGTTTGCCCACTGATCTTTACAATGATATGAATATCAGCTTAATCACTCAGATACTTAATTGACATCGTTCCACCAGAGCATTTAAATCTAACGAGGGATTCTGTGTTCTTTAATAACATCAAACCCGCTGAAGATAAATGACATATTTTGAAAGGAGAGTCACCAAGTGAGTCGACACTTTCGCTCTTGTGACGCAGACTGATGTATCTTGTCATTAACTGTGTAAACTTGTTTCTGTTTTGTATTATCAGTTCAGCAAATGCTCCTTCTGTGCCAAGGAGTGAACGGGGTGAGAAAAGACGGGGAAGCCGTGGTTTGGAATCACCACAAACAAAGTTTCCACGGTGAGTCACTGACAGTAAATGCTTGCCCACAACTCGTGAAATTAATACAACTGCTCAGAGGCTGTCACACACATCCTCAGAGCAAGCATCTTAAACCAGCTGTTAACTGGTAAAAGATGTGTAAATTCACAGTGCAGCTTCTCCTCGATGCCACCGATTCACACAGAAGTCTGGCTGCTGACATGTTTCAGACTGAAAGTAAAACACAAGACGAGTGAGCTGAAAAGTAAAAAGACTGCGTTTATTCTTTCCCAACTCTGAGACATGATGCAACAGGGAGTACACATGCCTTAAATTAAACGGTGAGGAGAAAAATCACAGCAATGCATTCAATTAATTTTCCAGGAATCTTTCACTTTGCATTTCAATGAGCAATGTTTCTGTTTCACTGTGCACATCACCTGACTGCACGGACAGCCTCTCCTTCCACTAACTTTCCTGCTCGCGAAGACATTTGTCTCACTTCAGAAGGACAGACAGCGGGCCTCAGGACAGCAGTCCGAACTGACTTCTGTGATATTACAGCTGCAAAAACACAAAGAGCTGACTCTGACGTTACATTTCACCGCGTGTAGAACAGGTCTGATGGCTTTTCAAACATTAATGCAGCAAACATCGATCCCAGCTGCCTGATTTGGAGTAAGAACCAAATGGTTGGTTGCATTCATAGAACTTCTGTGCTCTTAGGTTGTGACCCGCTCGCTCTCATGCAACAAGTTTACTGTGAACTCATAAAGTGAATTCACGTTTACAATAAGCCCAAATCTCAACTGAAAAACCGGCGCTTTAACAGAGCCACAGCTGAATGTATGACACCGTTATACGCGCTGATGAGAGTATAAAAAGTGCCAATTCGACCATGCAAACCAAACCACATGACACATGCTCGACTGACCGCCTGCAGACTCCTGAATAATAAATCTATTAAAGCTTTCCTTTTTCAACAAACCCCCGATGGTGATTCGCAGCATTCCCCGTCTATGAAGTCAGCATACCTGCAGGAAATCTGGCTACAAAAAAAAAAAAAGAAATGTGGATAAGAAGAAAGGCGAGCCTGTCACATCGACCTGTCCGCGTGGGCCTAATTAAGATGTCGGTCTGTGTGCTGAACATGTAGGGTATGTGTGTTCAATGCGACGAAAGGCAGCGAAACGATACATCGCTTAAATCATAGAATATAAATTAGTTCTGAGAATTTCGGGGGCCGGGTTTAAGGAACTGGTGACGTCGCCGGCTCGACGTCCTGTGACTGCGGATCCGACCAAAAACAGGGGGGACTGGACCACTCCGAAACAATTTCCTGCATTATTTTACAAAATAATTCTTATTTTTGGACTCATTTAAACATTTAAATCGCGCTGCGCTTATTGTAAAACCCTCTGTGGGTGACACGCGTTGAAATAATCGATTTAAAAAGAAGTTGTATTCGCCACGAGGGAAAAAAACGGCTCACCCCCGCCTCGGCGGAATGGTACGGTCTCGGGCTCAAATTCCGAGAATTGAGCTCGTCTGATTCTTAGAACTGGGGTTCTTAGAAGTGGTGATGCAAGAAGTTTCTAGGAAAGCGCTACCAGGTGATTTTTTAAATTCCTTTTTTCCTCTAATTTGGCGCGAAGTTGTAATGTACTGTGTGTCGCTGATGTTTTAAGACCGAGCTGTTTGTCCATTTGTGCTGTTTGAGGTGTTTGTGGAGCCGGGGCTGCGTGTTGTGTCTGCTGTGCACAGTCGAAACTCTGAAGCGGCTCCTGTAGTGACAGGCGGCGCGCCGCTCTCGGTGACAGATCCGCGGCGGCAGCGGCGGGTCGCCCCGAACCAGCAGCCTGCCGCCGCTGTCGCTGCCCCCGCCGCTCTGACTAAGTCATGTTGTAAGAAGGCTCGGGTCAGCCGGCTGCACCGAGCGGAATGAGGGCTCTGAGCGGCGTAAAGGCTGTCCGGAGCCCGGGTTGCGGCGCGCGGTCCTCGGGTGATCGCAGTGGGCTGTGTTGACAGTGGCAGCGCGCGCGGATTTAATGCCACTTTGTACGTCAAAGTGTCAACAGACCGTGTGGCGGCGGCGGCTCGCGCGCGCTGTCAGACCAACTTTGCTGGCAGCATGGCAGCCTCGCGCTCAGGGTGTTGTGTGTGTGTGTGTGTGTGTGTGTGTGTGTGTGTGTGTATGTTTTTTTACTCCGCGCTCGCTCCGACGCTGATTTTGCTCCAGTGTGGCGCAAAACGCTGCGCCGGACGAGCCCGTCTGTTACCGTAACACCGTGGCGGAAACATGAGTGTCGATGGGTGTGTGTTTTTCCACGGTAGGGGCTGCAAAGACGCGTCGTCGCACCAAGTTGTCATGTTTCCACTGAGACACCGCGCCGCGCGGTGAGGCAGCCTTCCCAACTTGGAGGGTTGAGCGGAGATGCGCGCAGAGTTGGCTTCAGCTTCCCTGCAAAGTGTTATTTCTGCATCGCACTGAGAGTTTCGATCAGACTGCATTTATGCTCAGGAGCACTTACAATTAGACCACAACCAGGCGCATAAAATAAAATCAGATAAATATAGAGGACCTACTTTTGGGGCTGACCAAAAAAATCTGTGTGCTGTCATTTTATTGAACGCATTAGGATGCTGTAGGCTGGCGGAAGTTATGGTTGTTCAGGTCTTAAATACATTTTCTGAAAATGTAGTCAGCCTAATAGTGATAACAGCAGCGGCTGTTTGTCCCCGACTGGAGGTCATAATTCACCACCTTCTGATCAGAGGACATCCGTCTATTTAGGCTGCATTCTGTCCTGCTTCTATTTTCGGACGTGTCCGGTTACATACTTCAGTCTTGACATTGAGTTTAAGATTTTGTCATAAATCCACGTGCGGGTTGGAAATCCAATTGTGCCGTGATTGAATCAAATGTTGGTTTTCTCTCCCATTAACAGACCTTGAGCTGCACGCTGTCAGAGAGCAGAGCGCTGTCAGGTTTTATTCCAGCAAACAGGGAAAACCATAACGTCTAACGTTGCCAGCTGTTGTTGTGAAGATTCAATAAGGCGAGGACATCTTGCGGTTGAAATTAAAATTCATTGTTTGTTGTTTTGTGTGGAGAAAAAAAAAAAGAGAAAGTTTTGAGCAGTAAGTGAGCTGCTTGCTGAAACCGTTTTCTTGATCAGCTTGTTGACAGTGAAGTGAATGAGATGCTGAAGGCTGAACTTTCCTCCGTCACTCTGAATGCAGACAGATCTCATCCTCACATCACGAATCGACCCGACAGTGCATTTTAAAATAACACCCGGGACATCAATGATGGTTATTACTTAAATAGCAGCTGTTTTATTCATCAGTCAGTGTCACTATTTTTGCATGTCCGGAGAGAAAATGTAAAATATAACTACAGTTATTATAGAATTATATTGCGAACGCTTTTGCCTCCAGTCCGTCATAATGTGCGACAGACTTTCCCTCAAATTCATTTGTGGTATTAACTTGCCAACCAGAGGTTTGGAAAGAAAGTGAGAATCGATTCCAAAGGTGGAAATTTAAACGTCTAGACAGTGTTTATTTAATAAATGGCGCCGCCTTCTGGAGGAAAGGCTGCATCTGTTTCTCAGTCTGCCACATTGACAAAGACCAGCGAGGACCATAAATCTTTTCAGCCCAATTGATTAACTTATAGATTCGCTGAACCTCTGTCCTAAAACGCAGGGGTGAACTGTGGCACAGCGGTGAAACAAACTCACCATGATGCTGTTTTAGTGAAATAATCTTTCTTTTTTTGTTGTTTGTTTGCAGAACTTGACAAAATGGCTTGCGCAGCAGACAGCTGCATACAGTTCACACGCCATGCAAGTGATGTCCTGCTCAACCTGAATCGGCTGCGTAGCAGAGATATTCTCACAGATGTCACTATCTTGGTTAACAGACAGCAGTTTCGTGCACACAAGACCGTTCTCATGGCTTGCAGGTTGGTCCCAGTGTATGACACCATTTTCCTGCTGCAGGTTGAGGTAAAGTGACTGATGTATGTATTGATGTATTTCCTTTTCTTTCACGTGGCTGCAGTGGGCTGTTTTACACCATCTTTACTGACTCCCACAAGTGCAACCTTAATGCTATCAGTCTGGACCCGAAGGTGGACCCAGAGGGATTTGCCATCCTGCTGGAGTTTATGTACACCTCCCGTCTCACACTAAAGGAGAGCCTGATTATGGCGATCATGAACACAGCCATCTACCTGCAGATGGACCATGTTGTGGACACCTGCCACAGATTCATCAAATCCAGGTTAGTAGAACTGAGTTTCATTGCAAACCAGTCAAATTTATTGTTTAGCATCTGTCATGTTTTTCACCTTCTCTTTGTTTTCACAGTGATCCATCTGCCAAGCTGCCCAGAGATGAGTTCTTGGTCAGTCCCCTGGTTTTACCTCAGGATGTCCACGCTTACCGGCCCCATGATGTTGTTGACAGTTTGCACAGCCGCGTAGCTCCGTTCAGGGATGGGAGGCCCTACGGCTCAAACATATTCAACGGGGTCAGCACCCCCAGCAACTACCATCTCTACGGGCAGTTTCCCATGCCAGGATTCCCTTTCCCTCTCTGCAAGCTGACTGATGCCAAAAACGCTTTTGCTGACCTCTCGAAGAGCGGTATCCACCACAAGCATTGTTCTCCGCACGACAGCGCCAACATCATCAGGCCAGAATACACCAGGGCAGTGGGCACAAGCTCCTCCAGCATTATTCACTCCACCACCTACGCTTCCAGGGAGGTAGGCAGAGACGACGAGATGAGGAAGGAAAGCCACGAGGGGGTCAGCCAGTCTATTGCTCTCGGCACGAGGAAGCGTGCGTTCCCTGTGTTGACCCTTGAGCACCAGAAAGACTCTGGCAAAGATCACGCTCCTCAGGCAGAGGAAGACCTGATCCATCAGCACTACCTCCCTGGAATCTCCTCCGCTGGACGCAAGAGCCTCATGAGCAGCCCACAGAGCCCCCTCAAGTCAGACTGCCAGCCCAACTCCCCGACAGAGTCCAGCAGTAGCAAGAACGCTGGTCTCTCTCAAGCCGCCGGAGTGCAAGCCCTGCAAGGTACACAGGACCCCAAAGCTCGCAACTGGAAGAAGTACAAGTTCATCGTGTTGAATCAGAGCGCTAAGGAAGACGAGGTGGGGCTGCGGGATCCCGGGATTCGTTCACCTCCGCGTCTCGGCCTGCAACCTTACCTCCACCCCAGCGACTCCGAGAACCTTGACCCACAAACCACGAGCAAGAGCAACGATCACAGCGAGGACCTACCTGTGCCCCAGGCCAGCCGTCTCAACAACATCATTAACAGGTGAGGTTTGTTCAGGCACAGAACGACGAGAAAATGCTCATTTGTCTTGTGAATCGGTTTGTGTGATGTGCTGGGAGGATTCCAGGTTAATGAAGATGTACGGGTGGAAGATTTTAGGGCCAATATTGTTTTTTTTTTTATTTTAGTTTACTGTCAGTGATTTTGGACATTCACCTAATTTTAGCATCTTTATTTTGGAGCTACACTTGATTTGAAGGACTTCTGCTTTGAGACATATTTTTAGATCTGACTTGAGGTATTTGTTTCTTGCCTTCAGTGCACTCGAGGGCTCGCTGAGGAACGGTGACAGCCACCCTCCACACTACTTGAGCCGCCTGAACTGCTCGTCCTGCGGCACGTCGTCCCCGCAGCACTCAGAAATCTGTCCCAACACCTCCAGGACCCGTCTCGCAGAAGACATGGCAGAGCTGCACTCAGAATACTCAGACTCCAGCTGTGGTGAGTTCGTCCCGGATATTAAATGTCAGCGTCAAATGAAAAATTATTATACGTATTTAGGACTAAAGGTTAACTTTTACCCTGATTTCTCCCGAACAGAAAACGGTACATTCTTCTGTAACGAATGTGACTCCAAGTTTGCTGAGGACGAAGCGCTGAAACAACACATGCTTCAAGTGCACAGCGACAAGCCATACAAGTGTGACCGCTGCCAGGCTGCTTTCCGCTACAAGGGCAACCTTGCCAGCCACAAGACCGTCCACACGGGTGCGTCCATTAATTTACCGTCCGACGCGTCTGCCCTCCGTCGCCGCTCGATTCTAACGGTTTTGTCTCCGATTTCCTGTTTTCAGGAGAGAAGCCGTATCGCTGTAATATCTGTGGTGCTCAGTTTAACAGACCAGCTAACCTCAAGACTCACACTCGCATCCACTCAGGAGAGAAGCCATACAAATGTGAGACGTGTGGAGCTCGTTTTGTACAGGTAAGACAAATCTCTATCGCGCACTTATATGAAACATTTTCCCTCTCCACTGTGTAGGGGCTACTAGCATGAACACTCAACTCTAGTTATTTTCAGCTTTTTAAGTGCTCATTATGAAAGTGAAGAACATCCTGAAGGGTGTTTTGGCTTTTACACAATAGATACAAACGAAAGCTTGCAAGTTGCAGTTGGTTCGCCAGTTGTTTTCATAAGTCGGATAGTCTGATTCACGCCGATTGTCTTTGTTTTCTGACCATGTTTCAGGTTGCTCATCTGCGTGCCCACGTGTTGATCCACACGGGCGAGAAGCCATATCCATGCGAGATCTGTGGAACGCGCTTCCGTCACCTGCAGACGCTGAAGAGCCACCTGCGCATCCACACGGGAGAGAAGCCCTACCATGTACGTTTGACGTGATGTATTTAATTTGTTTAAGAGGAAACCTTCATCAAATTTAAGCTATTAAAAGACGCCTTAAAATAATGTCTGCGCTGTTTTCCTTTTCAGTGTGAGAAATGCAACTTGCACTTCCGCCATAAGAGTCAGCTACGGCTGCATCTTCGACAGAAGCACGGCGCCATCACTAACACGAAGATCCAGTACCGCATGTCGACGGCAGACATGCCCACTGACTTGACAAAGGCATGCTGAACTGGAAGAAGGGAACAGTTTTAAGAGGCAATCTTGACCTTGGCATTTAAAGACCCCAACTTGTACAATCATCCAAAATTGTAGTGCCACACTGTGTTCATTTGACAAATAAATTGGCTGTGTATGCCATTGTAAACGGGTTTCCACTACATGTGAACGTAGAGCCACATATGGCATCTTAGTCACTTTATTGTTTCTATATAGATATAAATATATATATATATATATATATATATATACA